>APFE030461347.1:7395-44295 GCA_000404065.3 Pinus taeda | reverse complement strand
AGTCCAAATGGAATAAAAAGAAAATCATAATGACCTTCATGTGTTCTAAACGATGTTTTATGAATGTCTTCCTGCTTCATTATGATTTGATGATATCCGGAACGAGGATCTAGCTTCATAAAGAACATTTCTCTATGCAATTCATCTAATAATTTATCAATGAAATGAATAAGGAACTTACCTTTGATTTTCATTTTGTTGAGTTGTCTATAATTTGGACACATATGTCATGAACCATCATTTTTAATAATCATCACCACTGGTGAAGAGAAATCTCTCTAGCTAGGTTGAATGAAGTCGACCTCTAACTTTTCTTGAACCATATGCTCAATCTCACTCTTTTGTGCATGTGGATACCTATAAGGCCTAACGTTAGGTGCTATATTTTCATCTTGCAAATGAATAACATGGTTGCAATATTGGGCATGTGGAAGACCCTTATAAATCTCTCTGAATAGTTTTCAATAATTGTTGATAACTTTTTGGAGATCCACTTGGGTAGAGGATACAAATGTTTGAATATTTAATGAACATAATTGTGAAATTACACCTTGGTGTCCCTTTTTTAGCAATATTGTCATGTTATTATAGCTTATCACTTTTCTCAGATTGCCTTGGATACCTTTAAGTTCACTTTTTTTCCTTATGAAAAAAATATTAGGAAAGAACCTTGAAAATTAAGGGTCGTTGTTACTAATGATTGTAACCATTGGACCCTAATACAACATTCACACGGCCCATTTGGATTTCAATCATGGGAATATCCAACAAATAATCCTCTATATTCAACTTAATATTATGACATTTCCCTAAATAATTAATGGTACCTCAAACTGCAACCATTACTTGAAATTCTAGTGTTGGATATATAAATTAATTAAGAAGTTTGGTCAATCTATATATCAGGGGAATTTTAAAGTCTAAAATGGACCTCCTAAGGAAAATAATAAAATAATAGTTAAAATTATAAAATAATATTCATGACTTTTTAAAGAAAATAAAGGAAACTACCTTTTTTATTGTATTTTTGACTTATGTCCTTACAAGTTTACTCAAAGGTCAAGTGTATACACTTGTTTGATACATAATTAAGTTTCATATCCAACAAATATCCACTTAGCATACTTCTGAGTAGACTCAAATTGAAAATACATGAAAAAAAATGCATACTTCTAAGTAGATCCAAATTGGAAAAGAAAAATTGAAAATACATGAAAAAGACGTGTCGAAAACACTTTTTTCATGTAATTTCATCTTTGTTCGATTTAGGTCTACTTAGAAGTATGCAATGTGGTTACTCTTTGGATGTGGAATTTAATTATGCATCCAACAAGTGTCTACACTTGACATTTTGTGCATGTGTGATTTACTGTTGTCTATATTTTGTGTGCATGTGATTTACTATTGTTTATATTCCCCTATGCAAGGTAGTATCATTGTGATTCTTGGTTTGGTAGCATCATATATTCTAAGATTCTATCCTAGACCAAAGTTCATGTAAAAACAACATTGGGAAAGTAGAAAATTGGTTAACTATTGGCCAAGGCTTGTCTAGGAAGCTGTGAGACAGATAAAGATAGTGCAAAGGTTTCTTTGCCTTGAAAAAAGCATCGTAATCTTCTCATATTTTCTGACTAATGCAATATAAAGATAGAAGGGGTTTTTAGTTATGGCTTCCCCATGAAATCATTGTGTAATGTGTTGATTGAATTATCTCTTATATGGTTCGTGATTTTGATTGTTAATTGTTTCCGATGTTGGTAGATTATATTCAAGTCTATTGTTTTAGTAAATTACAATTATTAGTTTGAATATACAAGGAATTTCTACATGATATCAGAGCTGAAATCATAATAGAATAGATGAATATGAGTTTATCTTTGCAGGATCGAATTTGCAGAATCAAAACTTCAGAACTAGCAGGATGGCTTTCTATGGATTGAGACTCAAATATGCCCCTGAGGGTAGTTTGAATTATATTTCTTGGAAGGATAGGATGGAGGGAGTGTTGGAAGGTAACGAGTTGAAGGAATTCGTAGATACTAATATTCCTAAACCTCCAACATCTGATGCTCAGGACCTAGTAGAGTGGAAGGAGTGTGTTGCAAAAGTGAGGAGTATGTTATTGGAAGGAGTTGAAGATCATATTGTCTCAAATCTCCATGGGAAGGAAACTCTATATGCAATGTGACAAGCCTTGATAGACTTGTTTCAAAACAACATTGACTACATGAAGCTGGCATTGAAGGACAAGCTTCGGAAGATTAAAATGGAGAAGAGCGACACAATACCACAGTACTTGAGCAAGTCCACCCAATGTTGAGATGAGCTTAGGAGCTTTTGTATTATAGTTGCTAAAGATGATCTGATCAACATAACACTTCTAGGCCTTACCAAGAGCTGACATAGCTACCAAGGTTCGGTAAATGGGAGGGAGAAACTACCAAAGTGGGAGTGGTTATGGTTCGACTTGGTGCAATAAGAAATAAGGTGGAACACTAGAGATGGAACCTCATCCAAGCATGATGATGAAGATAATTATGCCTTGGTTGGAAAGGAAAAGAAAGGGAAAGGAAAAGAAAGGGAAAGGGAAGAAATCCCAATCCAAAGGGGCTTCTAGTCAGGGCGACAAGAAGGACTTGTCGAAGATTAAATGTTTTCACCGTCATGAGCTGGGACACTATGCCACGAAGTGTTCTCACAAGAAAGATGGAAATAAGCCCTTAGGAGAAGCAGCAGCCGAAGCTCTAGCTTCAAAATTTGAGTTATATTTCACACTCATTGCATGCATGGTGACATCGGTGATGGGTAGTGTGTAGTATCTAGATAGTGGAGCCTCATTCCATATGACAGGAAACAAATATTTTTTTTAGTGATTTAGAGGTGAAGGACCTCCAGATGCACATCGAGATGGGAGATGATGGAAGGTATAGCGCAACCGGTATCAGTAATGTTACTTTTCAAAGGGAGTCTGGTTCTCCTCTCACATTAAAAGATGTCATGTATGTTTTGGGTAAAAAGAAAAATTTAGTCTCAATTTATATGTTGGAAGACCATGGATATGATGTGATATTTAGCAAAGGAAAGGCTTTCCTTCGTCACATAGCCATAGGACTAGTGAAGTGAATCAGGGTTTGGGTGAAGAACCTCTACAAATTAGATGTAGAATATTGTGCAAAGCTGAAACATCAATGAATTATGGCATATGCAACTGGGCCATTTGTACCATGGATCCTTGAAGGTCATGCAACATATTTCTATAGGACTTCCCAAGGGTGCACTAGAGCGGGGAGATACATGAAAAGGGTGTACAATGGGGAAGTAAACCGAATTCACCTTTCATGATAAGCCTGACAGTTGAGCGCAAGAGATCCTTGAAAGAGTTCATTCATATGTGTGTGGACTATTCTCAAGGGCCTCCATAGCCAAGCACATGTATTATGTGATATTTGTAGATTATTTCTCACGTAAGTGCTAGATTTTCTTCATGCAGAAGAAAGACCATACATTCTCTAAATTTTGTGAATTTAAAGCACTTGTTGAGAAAGACACTGGCAGGAAAGTGAAGGCTCTCAAGAGAGATAATGATGGTGAATATGTTTTAAATGAGTTCAAGAACTTCTAAGCATTATAATGCATTTGATGGGAGTTAATAACACCCCATAACCCACAATAGAATGAGGTTTCTGAAAGGAACAATATCAGTATTGTGGGAGTTGCACAAGCCATGTTACATGATCAAGGCCCAACGTTGCACTTGTGGGATGAATCATGCAATACAATTGTATATGTGCAGAACATAAGTCCTCATCGGATTCTTGGGATGAGTACACAAGAAGAAGGTTTTTCAGGGAAGAAATGAGATGTTTGACACTTTAGGATCTTTGGTTCATCAAATTACTTTCATGTTACAAAGGATGCAAGGAAAAAGCTAGAGATGACAGCTGATTTGGGCATATTTGTGGGTACAATGATACACCTCACAAGTATCGGGTGAACCTTCCATCTCACAGGGTGATAGTTGTTCGTAGAGATGTGAAGTTTGATGAAGAGAAGGCCATGAAGTGTTCCCTTGAGAGGGAGCTTTAGTTACATGCAAAGGAGGAGATTTTAGCTCCAAAGGAAGAACCTCAGGATGATGTTGAGCAGCCACAAGCAGAGGAGTAGAGAGTGGAAGCACCCACTCATGCAGAGAAATCCAAAGATAGAAGGAAGTGCACCAGAGAAGCTGACAGACTGATGCATGATACTAGAGAGAATGTGGGAGCACACACATCACAATGCAGGCAAAGGAGGTCACAAGATTGGAACATTGGCTACATGGTTGTGATGAGCGAGAGGGTAGAGACTGAGCCATCCTCATTTGAGGCAGTAGTGCAACAAATAGTATGGGTTGATGCTATGGTAGAGGAATATGATTCCATTATTAGGAAAATTTCTTGGGAAGTTTTCCCAAGGCCAGAGGACAAGTTAGTGGTAGGTTTTAGGTGGATCTAAAAGGTGAAGCAAGAAGCATATGTGAGTGTCAAGAAACACAAGCCCAGATTTGTGGCCAAGGGGTTCTCTCAGGTGGATGGAATTGATTACGAGGAGACCTTTGCTATAGTAGCAAGATACTATTCAATTATAGCTATTCTAGCACTTTCATCATAGATGGGATGGAAGATACATCAGATGGATGTGAAGATAGCCTTCCTCGATAAAGTGATTGAAGAAGAGGTGTACGTTGAGCAACCAGAAGGAATTGATACCTTCAACAGAGAGTTGCATGTGTGCAGACTCAAGCGAGCATTGTATGGATTGAAACAAGCACCCCATGCTTGATACACCAGGATTGGAAACTATTTCACTAGGTTGGGCTTCACCAAAAGTGAAGTAGATGCAAACCTTTACTATATTGTGGTTGAAGGTAAATGATTTATTATAGTACTATATGCCGATGATTTAATTCTAACAGATGATGAGAAGCGGGTCAAATCTTGCAAAGAGTATCTTTCAAGATATTCGAGATGAAGGACATCAAGGCTCATGTATCATTTCCTTGGTATGGAAGTATGGAAAGGAGATGAGGAATTGTTTGTCTCTCAGGGAAAGTATGCCAATGAGATACTAAATAAGTTCCAAATGGAGAGAAGAAAACCAATGGAGACTCCTCTAGCAGGGAATTGGAGGAAGGAAGATGCTACTTCAAGCGAATTGATAGAGGCTACCATTTACAGGAAACTTGTGGGTTCACTTATGTACTTGGTGAACACACGACCGAACATGTGTTTTGTAGTTAACCAACTTAGTCAAAAAATGGTTAAACCAACCAAACTCTATTGGAAGGCAGCCAAACATGTGTTGAGATTCCTCAGAGGCACCACTCAATTTGGTCTTTGGTATAGACGAATAGAGGGAGGAATAGAGGGAGTGAAGTTTCAATGATTCATGGATGTCAATTGGACAGGGATTCTATCAGAAAGGAAAATCACATCAAGGGGAATCTTCAGTATCGAGTCAGCAATAGTTTCCTGGTACAATAGGAAGCGGAGATCAATTGCACTTAGTTCAACAAAAGCAGAGTACATGGTTACTAGTCAAGAAACTTGTGAGGTTATCTAGATGAGAAAGATCCTTCTTGGGTTATTTAGTCAACAGATGGATCCTACAGTGATTTACTGTGACAATCAAAGTTGTATCATACTCTCTGAGAATCTATTTTTTCATGATCGTTCCAAGCATATCGACATTCGGTATCACCATCTCAGAGATTGTGTGCAAAATCAGATCATGTTGCTAGAGTACATTCCTACAGAGGAACAATATGTGAATATCTTGACTAAGGCACTATCAAGAGGAAAATTTGAGTTCCATAGAGGTAGGATTGGGGTATCTGATAATCCATTTCTTGTTGAGAGGGAGTGTTGAAAATGCAACAAGAAAAATCCTGATTTAATTTTCCCTTGAATTAAATTAGGAGAAAAAATCTAATTCCACATCACAAGACAACTTGTATGAGTTAACTAAGTTAATTTGACTTAACTGGTTCAGTTAATTCGAGTTGAAGGTATAACTTGAGTCATGTAGAGTGGATCCTACTTTATAGGGGCCTTGGTTGAGTTTATTTTGGGTTGTAAATAATTAATTCAATTTACTGAGTTAAAGTCAGTTAAACTAGTTCCAACTATTGGAGGAACTAATAGGAGGTCTAGCAGTGGGGTGCAACGTCAATGATCAACTAGTTAACTAATAATTCAGCCATAGATAACTCATGCATGCATGATCTAAGAGTTACCCAATTGATATTGGATTTCAAGGGCAGTGTACCATCAGTTGTATAATCATCCAAATCATACAAGTGGTGCATGCATTTAGAGGAAGGCCTATGATGGATTGTACAATTCCAATTGAGGAATTTCGCTAATTAATATGGGCTAATTCCCAAGGAAACATCGAAATGAAAGAGGGACTTAGGTAAGCATAAAATTGGTTAAGTATTGGCCAAGACTTGTCTAGGAAGCTCTAAGGCAGATAAAGATAGTGCAAAGGTTGCTCGGGATTGGACAAAGCATTGTAATATTCTCATATTTTCTGACTAATGCAATATACAGATAGCAGGGGTTTTTAGTTGTGGCTTTCTCGAGGAAATACTTGTGTAATGTGTTGATTGAATTATTTCTCTTGTATGCTTCATGATTTTGCGATCATTAATTGTTTCTGTTGGTAGAGTAGTTTCAAGGCTATTGTTTTAATAAATTACAATTAGCAATTTGAATCTACAAGGAATTTCTACAAATCCTATTGGTTCTTTTAAAGTTAATTTTGTTAATAGATTTTTTCTAGACCCATTTTTTACCTCAACATTCCCATAGTGATTGGTGAAATTATGGGTATTACCTAAATTAATCGATATTGTTACCTTTTTATTTTTTATATATCCTTTTATCTTAAGGGTATGTGGAATATTGATGCCGACATATACATGACAGTAGATTGTTGGATTAATCTATTTTAGCTCTAAATCTTGTGACAATTCCACTTCTTGATCTTCTTCATCTTCACAATCTATGTAGAATAATTTATTCTCGCTTCATTTATGGCCCTTACTGTACTTACTATCACAATTGAAACATAGTATCTTTGTTATTATTTCATCCATTTGCTAAGGAGTCAACCTTGTCAGTTTAGGAGAGGTAGCTTGATTTTCTTTATCTTTATTAGCGACCAATTTTCTACTAGCCATATTTTAGTTTGAACTTTCCTTGTCAGATTGAAAGCATGCTATAGATATTTAGGTTCAAATAGATACACCTCATGTTGGATTCTTTTGTTTAAAGATCTGATAAATAGGTCTAACAAATTATCCTTCGAAATATCCTTTACCTTGAGATTCAAATTTTGGAATTGTTGAATGTGGTATATAACTGAACCTTTTTGTCAAAGATTTACCAATTGACTAAATAATTTTTTGCTATTAATGTCCCCATAATGTGCTATCAACTCCTTTATAAAAATGGCCAAAGTATAACATAATCCCTTTCCTTTTAACAAAGTCATTGATACAGCACATGTTGGTCTTGTTCTAAAAACATGGATGCAATATTTACCTTTTGTAAGGCTGCCACTTGGTGTAGATTAAAATATTGCTCCATCTGAAATATCCATATTATAGGATCATTACCATCAAACTTCCTTGTATCAATATTCAAAATGTTGTCATTCCTTGGTGCTTACTTGAAGCCCCAAAGATGTGGATCTTGGGTTCAAAATTTATGATTATGGTTTTTATTGTGCTCTCTAATTGTGATAACATGACTCCCCATTTGCTTCTCCTTATGTTCATTATTTCATTGGATCTCCACATCCCTTTTACTGGGCTAATTTAATAGAATGGTTTGTAATTCTTTTGTTTCTTTTGTGATGGATTTTTGTAGTTCTTCCTTATTTTCATTCATATTGTTTTCCCATTTTTTCCATGATTTCTCTTTTAATGTTTTCTTGAGAATTTGATAAATCCACTTTTTTCATACAACCATCCATTTCATTGACTGTCTTCTCTAATTGGGAGAACCTAAATTCTAAGTCTTCACTTTTTTCATAAGTCTTAAATGAGCCTTCAAGATGTTTAGTTGGTGTAGTAGCTTTCTTTGGAAGCATGCTGGAAAATAATAATAGTTCTGCTCTTCATCCAAACTTTCAGTCACCAAAAATTTGGATATTCTAATCAAAATTTAGGTCACTTGTAAGTTACATACCTTTAAGACCTTAATTTGGAAAATATTTGAATGATTGAACTTATTCTTGATATATCTTTGAGATTTGAGCCTTTTTGAATTTGAAACTTTGTTTTGTAATACTTTGATATGTCTTTTATGCAATTCCACATGTGTGACCATAATTTGATGTGCCAAGTAAAATTTATGATAACTTTCCAAAACTTGTTTATTTTTGGTCTCTTCCCACGAGAAAATTTGTATAGTGTGCCACATGTCCAATTCTTCAAATATAATTATAGAGGATTACATCTAGCTGATAATTACTTCTAATTTTTCAACTTAAGTCCTCTTATATTTGCATTCTTCATTGAATAATTACACAAAGGATCTTCAAAAATAGAACAAGAATGACAAAAGGATCATAAAGAGAACCAAATAAGAAACACAACACATTTTTACCCTTGGAAAGTGCACTTAGGGGGAAACCCAACAACCTTTTCTTTAGAGAAATTATTTAGTTCAACAAGAGATACATCTAGTCAAAATCAAGGTCGAACTGACCATACACAAGTCTATATCTAGATAGGTCAATCAAAGTTAAATGGTCTCACAAATTTGGATTTCCAAGAAGAGATTCATTTTTCCTTGATTCGGTCTGCCAAATAAACTTTTCTGCCCCAGGTTTACCTCAAAGAAACTCATTTGTCTCTGTGTTTGAGAAATTTGTCTGCCTCTACCTCAGATAAACTCCTCAGTCTCTTCCCCAAATGATCTGAAATTTTGTTAAAGAGATGATGATTTAACTGCCCTTTTGGAGGAGGTAAAAGCCTCTATTTATACTTGTCGAATGGGTGCGACCATATGGGAACACGACTTGCCTTCTTGGAGGGTCGACTTTAAGTTTTGGGGCCAAAGAATTAAATAATATAAATTCAAAATTTCTCTTTTAGAAACCAACATGAAGAGCATGTCACATATTTTCTCTTTTGACAATAGTGAAGAACATGCTTTATATTTTACATTATAAATACATCAAGGTCAAAAATATTAATTATGAAGTCTATCATAACTACAAAATTCAACACTCCCTCTTAGTTAGGGAGGTATTCATAATGACTATCTAGATGTTCTAATGTTGAAAATTTTCGCTAAGAAAAAGTTATAACAAATCATCGTCAATACTAGCGCCATCCAATTACCATAATGTGGTAAAAAATTGTGACACATGATAAATCAATAATATCAACCAATTACCATAATCTGGTCATCAATTGTGACACATGGTAAATCAACATCATCATCTAGTTACCATAATTATGGTCGGTGACTCTGAACTATGGTGTATCCTTACCATAATCCTGGTCAATACTCCTGACAAATGGTACATCATTTACCATCAAATAGTCACCATAATTATGGTTTATCTGGCACATGGTATACAAACTAGTCTCGGTTCACCATCATTTTGGTCAATATCTTTGACACATGTGAGTCTCCAAAGGACACACTCTATCTAAGTAATTATAGGTCTCTATGGCCATTCTTCCTAATTTTTGTTGACATACTTTGACACAGGAAAAATGATTGTCCTCTGTTAGACCATTCTCCCTAATTTTGTTCGTATTTAACATAGGGAGAATGCTTGTCCTTTACGATATCAATACTCTCGACCATTCTCCCTAATTTTGGTCATACTTGACACAAGGAGAGTGATTGTCTTGGATGCTACAATTTCATCACTCCCGCTTGCTAGGAGAGAAATGCTCGATCATTTCGAGCTCGTCCTTGAAGTATTCAAACTTCATCTTGGAAAAAAGGCTTTGTGAACAATTTTCTTAATTGAAGAATAGTACTGAAGTCAACTGCTTTATTTTATACCATGTCTTGGTATTAGATCTCAGTGTGCTTCAACCTATCATTATGGTCGTCAACTGCACCTAATCAAGGCAATCCTACAAGTAGCCTCTAAAGCCATACCTTTTCTCAACTTCTCAACATTTTTTAGCAATGGTGTTAAAGATAAAATATCATCTCCAAAAAACATTAAAATTCCAATGATTTTCACCCATGGCATTAAAGATAAAATATTGCGTCTCTGAAAAGCCTTAAAATTCCAACAATTCAGCCATGGCGTTAAAAATAAAATATCATGACTCAAAAAACTTTTAAATTCTAACAACTTTTAGGCATGGCGTTAAATATAAAATATCATGTATTTGAAAAGTCTTTAAATTGCATAATTTTCAGCCATGTCGTTAAAGATAAAATATCATGACTCTAAAAACTCCTAAACTTAGAATTGTTTTCAACCATAACATCAAAGATAAAATGTTGACTGATAAAAACCTTAAAATTTTGGTAATATTTCAACCATCGAATTAAAACCAAATATCATGATTAAAAAAAAAACCTTAAGATTTCAACATATTTCAACCATGGAATTATGGAAAAATTACGACTTAAAAAAACTTTAAATCGAACACTTGAATGAAGAGTCATTATACCAAGACTAATCTTTTTTTATATGCTAAATGTATAGCTATTTTAAAATCTTAGCCTAAGACAACTTGACACATTGCAATGAAAATTTAAAAATCAACCATCAGATTGACATGCGACGGAGGTGAACTAGACACATTGTAATCAAAAATAAAAAATCAACCATGAAATTAAGACACTATGGGGGCAGACTTGATTCGTTATAGAAAAACTTTAAAATCAACTATCAAATTAACACATAGTAGATTGGGGTTGCTAATCAAAGATCAATATGAACACTAGAAAAGATAAACCAAAACAAATATAACAAATAAATAAAAATGAAAAATGCAAAACAAAATTAAAATAAATTAAAGGATTAAAAAAATTAAAACTAAAAAACAATAATTTGAAAAGTTTCAAATATATATTTATATATAATTATATATATCTTATATATATATATATATATTATAAACATTATTATTTTATTAAGCGGATATATATCTTATATATATTATAACCCAAAATATCAAACTTACATTTTTTATTATAAAAAACACAAAAAAAACCATAGAAAGTGTTAAAAAAAAACAAAAATAAAAAACTCAAAAATAATAAATAAATAAATATAATAAATATATGTATATTATATTATTACAAAAAAATTACAAAAACATTATTAATAATGGGGAATTAGATAATTAAATAAATAAATATTCAAAATTCATTATTTAAATTTTAAAACAAATTATATATATATATATATAATAATATATATATTATTATATAAAAGAGTTAAAGAATAAAATTTTTAAAATAAACAAAAAAACATTTAAAAAAAATTAAATAAAATATTTAAAAATTAAGATAAAAAATGTTTTCACAAGGTCGTACTCCTGCCTTGACGCCAAAGAGTTGTGGGCAACACGGTAGGGGTAGCACAACAAGGGTGGCATGCCACACCTGTAGCGCCACCCATGTCATCCTTCCCACGATCCTTTGGCACTGGGGTGGGGGTCTAGCCCACCAACGTCGGGGTGATGGCTTGTCGATTATGGGAATCAACAAGCCACCACCCCACCGCCCAAGGGCCACGAAGCGGTGGGGTGATGTCTCATTGATTTCGAGAATCAATGAGCCACCACCTCACCGCCCAAGGGTTGCGGGGCGGTGGGTTGGACCCCCACCCCAATGCCAAAAGGCCATGGGAATGGAAGTAGGGGCATCACAGGCTCGTCCTGTAGAAACTAGGTTTTTTTTTTTTTTTAACGTAATGTTTTAAATTTCATTTTTATTTTTATTTATATATATATATACTATATATATATATATTATATATATATAAACGTAACATTTTAGGCATTTTTTTAATTTTATATTTTTTTTTTAAAAATTTAAACTTTTGAAATAATGTAAAGTATTGAATTTAAACATGTGTTATAATATTTTAATTTTTAATTTATTTCTTTTTCTTTATTTACTAATTTTTGGGTTATTTAATAATTTTTTGGTTGTTCTTTTTTATTATATATATATTATACTGTGGAGGTGTTTTAAACCTATTTAAAAATTTTAATGTTCTTTTTGTATATTTCTTTAAATGAAATTATGTGATTTAAAGGAAACTTTAAATGTTTCTATTTGGATATAAAATTCATAAAAATTTGCTATTTTTTTCAACTTTTTAATTTCTTTCTCATTAATTTTTTTTCCTTAAATGTATTTAGTAAAAGGCCTTGGATTTTGTTTTTCTTTTTAATTATATCTATATGAAAATGTCTATTTTGCTCAAGTGTTTTTCAAATTGTTATTTTTCGTGATATATTTTATGTGTATTTGACAGGTAAATTATATATATATATTTCATATATATAATATTATATTATATATATATATTTAATATATTATATATATACTATTATATAATATTTAATTTTTTATTTTTATTTTTATTTTATTTTTTATTTTTTTTTTTTTTATTTTTATTTCTTTTATTTTTTTTTTTTTTTTTTCGCTAAGCAAGAGTTGGTCCTTCTATTATCTTGTCACTCAAAAACATGTTACATAAAATACATCGCACCCAAAGAGGAAGAGGGCTAAGACTTAGCAATCACTCCAATCTTTGAGGAAAGAGTCATCTACTTCGAGAACAAAACAGTCTGCCTCCACCACCTGAACCTAGGACCAAGGTCAAGCGTTCACAGGGTAGAATGGAACAAAAATTCTTAACCCAACAAACTTCGCGCGGATCCGAGGAGGTGAATAATGACTATAAAATAAAGATTTCAGGTCCGCGAGGGAGTGCTTAGACCCACTGACCAACTTGACAAATTGGAGCCCTTGATCTACATCTGTAAGATCCAATGGCCAAGGGAAATATCGGGCAGAGAAGAAGCTGGAGAAATACCCACTGACCAGCTTGACAAATCAGAGCCCTTGATCTACATCTGTGAGATCCAACGGTCGAGGGAAATATTGGGTAGAGAAGAAGCTAGGGAAATACTCGCTCGATGAAGGCGGTATTGAACCTGTGCCTCGCAGTTTAGAGCAAATTCTCACCATATTTCTGTCTGTTTGCTCTCCTGTAGAACCCTCGAGTGGGAAACCTGAGGTATCCTACTGCGAGACCCGACTGTGCCAAAGCTTTGATTGAGTAACCATCAAACCCTTGTCGTCCATTGATTAAAGGTCACCTGGCGGATTCCCCTGCATGTGCTAGTAATGCTCCTTGTCTGTGAGGGCCAAAGTGTGGCAGCTCTCATGCAATTGTCCTGCGGGTACCATCTCCCATAAGCATTACTTGTTGTCTTTTGTGCATCTCACCTTTCATTAGTGAGCCAGTCCGCTACTCTATTGGCGTCTCTTCGCATGTGCACAAAACTAAGAGTTTTGAGAATTCTTAGGTGCGACTGAATTCGGTAATAGACCTACAAAAGTCTCCAACGTCTCGAGACTTTGTCAGGTGCAGTACCCGTGCCTAGTCGCTTGACCACCTTAATTACTAATTCCGAGTCAGCCTTGATGATTGTGTTATGTAAATTGAACTTTATTAGAATCTCTAAGCATTATTCAATGGCCATGAGTTTAGCCATGTTGTTAGTGGCCCTCCCCAGATGACTGTGAAAGATGACCTTTATGTTTCCTTCTTCATCTCTTATGACTCTTCCATAAGCAGCATCTCCAGGGTTACCTTTTGAGGCTCCATCAATATTGAATTTTAAAAATCCTTTGGGAGGGGGTTGCCAGAAAGTCCTTCTAGCTGATATTCTGTTTGTTGTCTTGATTATTCCTTGAGGGACGAGAGATCGGAGCCCCAACAGTGCCAGGATGTGAGCATCTCGATGACCCGACGGTTTCTCGGGAGGATGATTATAATGGATATTGACGATTTCTTTTAGCTGTTTTAGGATTTGAGCTATGATGCTTTGAGTTGAGCCAGATTTATCTTTGAAGATCTTGTTGTTACGTTCTTTCCTAACATCCCAGATCAAGAATCCTGGAATTAGAGCCCAGGCTGTGTTTACTATCTCATTGTCTGAGAAGTCCTTCTTCCAATTCTTTAAAGTGTCGGTGATGTCATTATCATTCTTGTCTGTCTGCTTGAAGATGTCGGCTATCCAATTCCATAAGGTGGAGGTGAAAGAGCAAAGGTTGAGAAGGTGATCTATAGTTTCTTCCTGCTGTCCACATAAATGGCATCTTGATGGCCCAACAAAACCTCTCTTTCTGAGATTTTCCCATGTGAGAATATTCTTGTGTTGTACCAGCCACCTGAACAGATTTATCTTTGTCCACTGTGGGTTGTTCCATAAGTCTTTCCATGTCTTATTAGGGCTTGGGTAGTTAAACCCAGTGGCTATTCTTTTGGCTTCTTTGAGGATGAATATGCCCTCGTTGCTTTTACCCCATCTTAGTAGATCATTCGAGGTAGAGGTCAAAATTTGTCTTTTCTCCAGAATAGCTTGTAGCACTCTAGCTTGGGTCTTCAAGGGGGATTCTTCACTATAGTATGGTACCTTCCAAACTCTCCATTTGCCTGTGTCCCTTGACTATTCCTAGTAGTCACTTACTTTTTTCAGTCCTTTGTTAATGGTGTCAATTTTGATAACGTCTAGTCCTTCTCTACTGAGGTTATGTTCCTGCTGCCAGTTGTCCTCCCAAAACCATGCAAGCTTCCCATTTCTGATCTCCCAGAAAATGTGTTTCTAAACTAAGGCTCTATTTTTCCATGCCTTGTTCCAAATGTGGGAACCTCTGATGTGGCATGTCATTCTGATGAGGTCCGTTTCTTGCCAATCCCTTGCATATTTTTGTTTCCATAGTTTTGCCTAGGGTTTTCTGATTTCCTTTAGCCATATCCACCAAACTTTTGCCCCCAAAACTTTATTTAAAATGTCCAGGTCATGGAGGCCCAAACCACCATGGGTTTTGGGTTTATAGAGCTTGTCCCATGCTACCAGAGTCCATTTCTTTTTCTCTTTCCCTTTACCCAAAGAAAATCCCTTTGAATGTTCCTAATATGCTGTAAAACTCCTGTTGGTGTCGAAAGGGATGATAACATGAAGATAGGAATGGTTTGTAGCACTAATTTTGTGAGAACTAACCTCCCAGCTAAATTCAAGGATCTTTTTGTCCACTTGCTGACTTTATCCTTCAATTTATTGATTACTAACTCCCAGATTTCCTTGCTCAGCGGTTTGTCTATGAGGGGTATTCCCAGATATTTCGAGGGAAGATGATCTCTTTGAAATCATAGAATTCTGGAGAGAATTTTTTAAATTGAAATATCTGTATTGAAAAAGAAAACTTTAGATTTTGTGAGGCTTACCTCAGTGCCCGCAGCCATTGCGAACTCATGTAGGATTTGTTTGAAATCTTTGGTTTCCTTGAATGTTGGTGTCCCTTGCAGCATGGTGTCATCCACAAATTGTTGATGGGTCAATGTGTCCCCATTCAGAGTGAGTCTTAGTCCCTGGATTCTTCCCTCCTCCTTGGCTAAAGTGATCCCTCTACTCAATCCTTCCATCATGAGAATGAAGAGGAAAGGGGAGAGAGGATCACCTTGTCTAAGGCCTCTGGAAGGCTTGAAAGTTCTAGAAGGAGAGCCATTAAGAAGAATAGGGTGAATGGCAGCGGTGATGATAGCCATAACCCATCTTATTAGTACTGGTCGAAGCCGTATGCTTTAAGAACTTCCCTTATATAATTCCAACTTAATTTATCATAAGCTTTTGCTATATCCAACTGTATTATCATACCTACTTGCTTATTGGTCCTTAGGGAATGCACCACTTCATGAGCTTGAACTATGTTATTGAGAATTTGTCTACCTTCCACATAACGAGTTTGCTCTTCTGACACAAGTTTTGGAAGAAGGGGTTTGAGTCTGTTAGTAATTACTTTGGAAATGATTTTGTACACCACATTGCATAAAGCTATGGGTCTAAATCTATCTGGAGTCATGGATTTTTCATGTTTGGGGATTAAGGCTATGAAGGATTCATTAAGCGCTCTCAGAACTGATTTTGATTTTCTCAAGTCCTCCACCACCTCCAGGATGTCATTTTTTACTATTTCCTAGCACATTTTCAAGAAGTCTCCATTGAAACCATCAGGGCCTGGAGCTTTCCCATTGTGCATCTCTTTAATTGCTTCATTGACCTCTTCCTCCGTTACTGGTCTGTTGAGATTATAATTGTCTTCTCCATTTACCAGTTTTGGAATGTGATGAGTGAAGCTTTTAGTAAATAGAGATCTGTCTTCCATGGTCTCCTCTGTTATACTTTGGAAATGTTGGACCAGAACCGCTTCCATTTCCTTGTGAGTATTTTGTTTTGTACCCTGAGGATTTATAAGTTTTGTGATTCTATTTTGAGCTCTGTGATCCATGGTAGACTTGTGAAAGAATCTAGTGTTTCTCTCCCCTTCCTTAATCCATTGCACTCTAGATTTCTGTCTTTAGAAGATTTCCTCCTGCTGGCATCTGTTGTCCCATTCTCGTTGAAGTGAGTCCGCTTGTATTTCTTTTTCCTCTGTAAAGCCTTCTATGATGAGAATTTGATTAATTTCCTATAATTTTATTTCCACTTCTCACTTGGCTTTGAATATATTTCCAAACTCACCGTGATTCCATTCTTTGAGCTTTCTCTTGATGTGTTTGAGTCTATGATGTAGGAGGAACATTTTTTTGCCTTGGGTGGGTATTTCTTCAGTGCACCATTTTCCAATGTTGATGATGAAATCAGGGTGTGTAAGCCAGACATTTTCGAACCTGAACGGTCTGTTCCTTGGGGTTCCAATAAAGGAGGCTTCTAGTTGGATGGGCCAATGGTCCGAACCTCTATAAGGGAGGATCAAAGTAGTGATGATCTGGCCGGTGAGAAGGAGATCCTCTGATATTATGAATCTATCTAATCTCAAGGCTACTTGGGAAGTTCCACCTCTCTTGTTGTTCCATGTGAAGATGCCATTTATTGTGTCCATATCCACCAGTCTCATGTTGTTAAGGAAGTTCTGGAAGGCTATTGAGTCTCTACCAAGTGATCTGGTTCCTCCTTTTTTCTCTGTGAGAGATCTGATCATATTAAATTCCCCTCCCAGAATCCACAACACTGCTGGATGTCTCTCTCTTAACTCTTCCAGAAGGATGAGGAGCCTGAGTTTATCATCTAGAAGTTGAGGACCATAGACATTTGTGATCAAGTAGCTATCCTATCCCCCAATGGTTGGATAACCATTGAAAGGTGGTTTCTTGATGCCTCAACATCCAAGATTCCAAATTTCTGAGGATTCCAAAGAGTAAGAATGCCCCTAGCTAAATTATTTTCTTTGACTTCTAGATAATCATACTTAATAAGCCATTTACTGTGCAGTTCTCTTATTTTGTCTACTGAACATTTTGTTTCCTGTATAAACACCATATCTAGTTTTTCTTCTTTTATTCTATTACCCAGATTTCTTTGTTTCCTTTTACTCCCTAGTCCTCTAATGTTCCAGGTTGTAAGCTTCATAATGATGGGTTTGTAAAAGAGTAACTGGTGAGATCTTTCATCTTAGCTGAATTAATCATGACTTTTCCACACTCTGTCAGTAGTTCATTTTGTCTCTTACGTCCTCTTTTCTTGCCTAGGTTCTTGGTGGAGTGTCTTGTTATTTTCTCCTTTGGTTTCCCCTGGTTCTCTTGGCTATCATGGTTCCTTTTGACTCCAGTTGAATTTGTGTGAGACCTTCGGAGGAATAGCTGTTGTACTCTATCAAACTCCTCTTGTGGTAGAGATTCTATTCCTGTGTTGATTCCCTGCTCTAGAAACTTTTCTAGTTTCAGGTTCTCCCTCTCTAGGATCCCCTGTAGGTCTTGGTCCTCCGTACCTCCTTCTCTTGGGGTCATCTCTAGGTCCCTTTTAGGTTCCATGATGCTTGGAATGTCCTCCTTTTGTCCATTGAGCTCCTGTATGATTTCCATATTATCCTCTTTTCCTTTTTCCATTTGATAGTCTTCTGTTTTCTTGTGCATTCCATTTTCTCCTCCTTCTTCCTCTAAGATCTTGAAACTGTTGTGACTTGGTATCTTACTTTCTCTAGATTTCTTTTGGGACCTTTTTCCCCCTCCTTTCCCTCTACCTCCCACTTTGGTGAAGCCTTCTAGGTCTCTTCCTTTGTTGGTTTTTAAGAATTCCTCCCTTTTGTTGAGTGGGCAGTCTCTGAAGAGATGCCCATGTTCATGAAATTTACGACATCTGAATGGGATGTGTTCATAGTCGACTGCCTAGATCCATTCCTCGTCATACACTTCCAGGATGATTTCATCCAGGAGTGCTCCCGATAAGTCCACCTCGACACATATGCGGGCAATAGTCTAAAGGTAAGGAATATAATCTAATCCATACCGGGACCAATGCAAACGTTTCTCACTCTGGAACAAATTTCATCACCCAGGGTTGCATGTAGAGTCCTGCAACATCATAAAAGTAGGGTTAGTGAAAACCATTGTGAAGAAACCTTTTGAGCCATGATGTAGAGTTATTTCTCCCTTCGGCTTCTAGTTATTTCTTATCCAAGTATACAACGCTTTTTCTGTCGGCCATATGCCCATGAACTTGCAAATGACCGCATAAGTTGCCATATGTTCTCTGTGCACTTGTAAGGCCGGATCATTTGGGACCACCCAAGGTTTAATGTTAGCCTTGGGCTTACATGGTCCTATGGCAGACAATTTCTCAGTTCTCTGACTAGTGTCGCTAGGAATCTTTTCCCTCCTAGCTTCTTTGTGGGTCCCTTCCTTTTCTTGGGGAATGTTGCTTCCCAGCTTGTGAATATCTGTTGTCTTTGTTATTGCCTCAAGTGGATTCCGGAAATTTTTCATACTCGTCTCTTTGCTTCTGTTCGAAATATGTTACTATAGGAGGGAGTGGAGCTCCCTCCTCCAAGCCCCTCCATCATTACTTGCTCGCGCTCGTCGCTTCCTGTTCAAAACCCTAGTTCCTCAAAGCGCTATCCTTCCCCAATCACCATTTTCATCACTAAGCATTGCATTCATTTGAGACCTTATTTGGTTTTTTTATTCCTCTTGTGTATTGAAGTATTAATCAACGATATATATATCTATCTATCTATCTATATAGATATATATATATATATATATTATATATATATATATATATATATATATATATATATATATATATATATCTTAAAACTCAAAATATTAATTTTATTATTTCTTAAGCTTTGCAAAATAAAAAATAAAAAGTCATTATAGAAAAGCAATGCAAAGAAAAACAAAAAGGCACAAGCTTGGAAAACTCTTAAAAAACAAACATCTTAGGACAAAAAACAAGAAGATAAATAAGACAACTTGAAAAATGGTTAAATAACCAACATTTGAAAACATTGTTGCATACGTAGGACATAATAAAATTTAAAGTGTCAAAAATAAGCCTAGAAAAAGGGGTTGATGCTACATCAACACTTTTCAAAATTGACATGAAAATTGATAACATTAAAAAAAATGTACATACTTAATACATAAGGAAACTTAAATTGTCAAAAATATGCGCAAAAAATGGGATTGATTATGGATCAACACTTTTCGAAATCAGCATGAGAATCACTAACATTTAAAAAAAATTGTTCATACCTTATACATAAGAAAATTTGAAGTGTTAAAAATATGCTAAAAAAAGTTGTATTTTGAATCAAAACTTTTCAACATCAGGTGATTTTTTGCAACCCCTAAAAAAGTGAGAACTCAGTACAGTTTCCATTAAGTTGGTAACTTTGTTACTTGTCTATGTTGTCATCTGCTGCATACTAGATCTTGTAGATCTGTTTGGAAGTCACCTTTGAATTCTCTTTGGTACAATCAAGGTATACTAAACTTGTCTATCTTCCTGCTCCCTCTGAGCTTGGATCTCATCTAGTACAATATCTCTTCAACACAAATCACCAATTTTGGGAAATTCCTCTTCTCACAAGCTTTACTTCATTCTTCCACTTCTTCCATCTACTACCAGAGCCTTCGAAACCTTCACTATGCACCTGTAATCCTCACCAGGAGGCCATGGAAGAACAATTGTGACCTAGCAAAAAGAAGAAAAAACAAGAGACTAGTTAATAGTAAAACAACAATAATAATTAAGAAAGAGAGATATAGGTTACTTACCTTTTGAGGATTATAGGGAATTTCAACTCCCTCTTGATATTAGCCTTCTTGCATCCATCTTGCAACTTTATCGTCCTCATACACATCATCATCATCATGTCATTCCTTCCATGTATGAGCTAGGGTTTCTTATTTCAGTGGAAACATTGATCTAGATATAGTTTAGGGTTTAATTCGTAAACCCTAGGGATTTATTATCCAAACCTTTTTTACTACTCGGGTTTACAAACCCTAGATTTTTAATTATACAAATTCATATTCAAATTTCAAAACCCTGGAATTGATATTCCCTTTATTATCACTCAATCAAGGATGTTTCATCTGATGAATACCCTTGGTCTTTTCGGCTTTCTCAAAAATATTGTAGCAACAATATTTTGTCTTCGATATTCATTTCAATGTCCAAAGAATGGGCTTCATCATTCTGGGCTAAGAATTATATTTACAAAATAGATCTCAACACTGAAATACCCATAGCAGTAAATGCAATATTTTCCATGGCAATACATATGGCATCAATACTTTAGGCATCTAAAAATTTGCAAGAATAGGTTTGATCAAATACTTCAATCCAATATGTATTCAGTCATTTATATTCTTGACCTACTAGCACTATATTTGTAAATGTCATAAACTTATCAAGATAGTTGTGATCTCTGAACTTGAAGAGGGACTCAACCTCTTTTTCAATGTGTTCTTTCTTCAAAGGCATACCAATGACAATAATCCCTTTTCTTTCTTGACTTGATGTGCAAAGAACATATTTCAAGACTGAGAATCCATAAAATATTTAAATACCTTTTCAACATATGAAATGTATCTTCGAGGAATTTTGAAAGTTTTGAAGCTTCAATATCCTGCTTTTGAGCACAATGCAACATCTTTCAAGAAAACACACATGTCATTACTGATCTTATCTTGCCTTTACTGTGATGTTGTCATTGATAATATTTTCTTATGACTAATTATTATAAGTGAGTGAAGGAAATTCTTCAATCATAACTCTCCTTAAAGGTTTCTTCAGGGATCCTTACATTCCTATGACTAGTTCAATATTTCAATCTTTAAGGTATACAAAGATTCATCCCTGCATTATTGAACTAGATATCAATGGATCTAAAGAAATATTTGATACAAGTCTTACTACAAGATTTTAACTAGACCTATACATGGTCCTTATTCACAGATATGTTGACAGGAATATTCAAAAGAAATCTCAAACAACATCATTGTTAGCAACTTGGGTGATGGTACATATCTTTTATTCCAAGCATTAACCACATACTTATAGCTTCACTAGTCTCTTTATATATCTATATTTTCGGGCTTCATACACGTCATAGGACATCCTATCAATATTAATGTCTTTTACATGGAAAAGAAGTCACACTTTCTTATATATTTTACACTTCATCCTTGCCACTTAACGCATAAGACCTTCTTCTCAAACTTTTCATCAGTCCAAACCCTACCTTTGAGTATAGTGCCTTCCACAGTTCAAAGATTAACAAGTAGATATCATGCACAAATAAATGACATTCTTGGTTTATCTTTAGACAAAATTATCTTCAAGTTCCTTTGAGTTGCTTCCTCCAAACTAATACCAGCTTGGCTTCTCAAGAAAACAAGGGACTCGACTTCTGGAAATGAATTCAGCCTTTCAAGAATCATTGTAACAATTATTCTCCTTCAAAATATCATACAAGGATTTTCTACGTGGTATGATTCAAAGAAGTACAATCCTTTTTCTTCAACTATATTTCCTTTCAATAGAAGAATACCACCTTGAATTCATTTTATGGCATAGTGCATAGTCTTATCTTTGTTGGATTTGACACTAACGGAGGAATTTTTGGACTATTTTGACTCACCTATTGAGTTCATCAACATTTGCACCCAATATTTTTTGGCTCTCTTAAATAGACCCTGAAGCTTTGCGTCTCCCTACAATTAGCTTTGAGGTTCTCGGAACTCTATTGTAGAATTTGAGTCCTACTAAAAACGAATTGAAGCTTTTTGACGTAACTTCAACATGAACTGAGACTTTGATCCTTTAGAGATTTAACTAGGGCTTTGACCCTTTAGTTCAAAATGAACAACATGATATATCAATGAATTTCGTCCTTTTTACAATCAGAAAGGAACTAGAGTTTCTAGGTTTGGTAACAAAATAAATCCTAGAAGTTAACTTGAAGTAGACAAGCTTCTTTTAAGGTTGCTTTCGTTATTTCAAATAGGTCATTTTGGAATGTTTGTTATAAATATTTTTTATATGAGGCTTCAAAAGCTGAAATTTAAACCATGTGGAGCCTAAATATTGGTGAACTTCATGTAAAAATTTCAGATCTTGTTTCACTATATTTTCTAAGATATGGTCCAAAGAAGTTATGGTTTTCATGCTCCAGAATTCGGTCTAAAAAAGGTGACCTGGGGAAAATCATCATAACTTTCGATATGAGCATCGGATTTGAATTTCATAAAAAGTGACTGAAATTGAACGAACTGTAGTTTTTTGTGTATCAATTTCAAGATTGAAGGTTGAAAAAGTGACACATGGTATTCCATACATGTTTGCTCTATTGAACCATTCCATAACTAGGGCATCATGGGGGATTGGGAATAAATTTAGCTTGAGGAATCCAATCTCGGTCAAAATTGTGGCATTGGAAAGAGGACTTAGAGGGCTACCACAGAATGAAATTTCAAACCTTGGAGATCTATAATTACAAAGATACAATAGTTTCAATATTGAGCTCCTAAAAGAAATAAAAAGGTGTGTCGTTATTTAAAATTGCATAACTTTTGTTTGAATAATGAGTTTGAAGTGATTTAAATGACATATTCAAGCATAGATATTAGTATTTGGTTCTAAAATTTCTCCCAAAAAAATAATTCTACACCCAATAAGCTCTCAAAAATATCTACTATGATGCATGAAGAGGAAGAATTGTAACATGATATATCAAAATTACGGAACCAAGTGCAACAAATTTTGCTCTCACAACGAGCAACCAAATATGAACTAAAAGGGACATGAATGGCTTAAAAGGGGATGTGGATGGTTTAAAATTAGAAATAAAAGGTGACATAAATGTTTTAAAAGCACACATGGAAGGTTTGAAGGAAGGTTTGGCAAAGTTTATAGAAAAAAGTTTTCCTAGTGGTGATAAGGTATTTCATGAAACTCATGATGAGAACAAACAAAATGTGAATCATGATTTTAGAGACTCCAACTTTGGGATGAAGACCAACCATATTCCAAAGATAGATATGCGGAATTTTGATGGCAAGGATCTGGTAAAATGGATATTGTAGATGGAGCAATTATTTAATCTACATGATATGTTGCACACACAAAAGGTACGCATTGCATCTTTATATTTAGAACAAAATCAGTTTGTGTGGTTTTAATGGCCTTTTTATCGTAAATCAATTGTTACTTGGACAATTTTCATGGAAAAACTGGTAGGACATTATGGGGATACAAAGAGAAATACCGTCTTTAGCCAATTGATAAATCTCATTGCATCTTTATATTTTGAACAAAATCAGTTTGTCTAGTTTCAATCTCTTTGTTCTCGTAAATCAATTTTTACTTGGAAAATTTTCACGGAAGAATTGATAGCATATTATAAGAGAAATACGGTCTTTAGCCAATTGATAAATATCAAACAAAAGGGTTCAATGGTGGAGCACATTCAAGAATTCCAAACACTGAATATCAAGGTAAATGATATTCTAGAGGAGCATAGGATTGATGTCTTCATAGGGAATCTAAAGGATAACATCCAACATGAGGTTCACCTTTTGGAACCTAAGTCATTGGAGAATGCATTTAGGGTGGCAAGAAAAGTTGAAAGCAAAATTATGGCAACAAGGAAGTCTGCCACTCACAACAATAAATATGGAAGTGTTGTTGCTCCTAGCCTCCCACAACCTACAAGGTTGACACCACAACAAGTAGAGGAAAAAAGAGCAAAAGCGCTTTGTTACATTTGTGATAGAAAATATAATAAGGGTCATAAGTGTGTTGAGAATAAATTACTTTACATAGATTGTGAAGAGGATGAAGAAAAGGAATGAGAAACATCAAAGGCAGAGGATATACACCAGGAATTAACCCCAAAGAAAGAAGAAATGAATCTGACCATATCTTGTAATGCATTGGTAGGAATTACCACTAAAACTCTCAAGATAGAAGGATATATCAAGAAAATAAAGGTTATAATGTTGATTGATTGATGTGGTAGTACCCATAATTTTATTCATTGTAAGATGGCCAAGGATTTGAATTTTTTTCTATATCCAACACTAGAGTGTCAAGTAATGGTTGCAAATGGAGGTACCAAAGTGCAATAATATCAATCTAACCATGGGGGAATATGTATTGAATAGTCTAATGCTTTCCATTCCAATGGGAGGTGTAGATGTTGTATTAGGCGTCCAATGGTTACAACCCTTGGGGATGATAGCTTTTAATTTTCAAGAAGTTTTCTTGAAATTTTTCTCAAAAGGA
Organism: Pinus taeda; assembly: GCA_000404065.3. Classification (NCBI taxonomy): domain Eukaryota; kingdom Viridiplantae; phylum Streptophyta; class Pinopsida; order Pinales; family Pinaceae; genus Pinus; species Pinus taeda. Next base: position 19,439 of record APFE030461347.1, on the reverse strand, counting down.
AAGGAAATTGAATTAAGGGTTATCGTAGGGAAACCCAGGAAGATAATAATTTTTGATGTAATGGAAAAGATTGTGAAGAATGAATAATGATAGGTAATTGCACAATTATGCTCGCTATATTATCAAACATCTAAGTCATCCATTTATTCATATCTCCAAAGAGTCCTTTATAATCATTCCAAGGTATTTGAGACCCCCAAAGGTCTCCTACCTATTCACAATCATGATCATGCTATTCACTTTATTCCAAAAAGTGTTCCTCCAAACATTGTAACCTATAGATATCCCTATGCCCAGAAGAGTAAAATTGACTGTATGGTTGTAAAAATGGTAGAGTTAGGTATAATTCAACCAAGCCAAAGTTATTTTTCTTCTCAAGTAGTATTGGTGCACAAGAAGAATGGATCATGGCATATGTGTCACTATTAAAGACAGGTTTCCCATTCTTGTCATTGATGAATTGTTGGATGAGATACATGGAGCAATTTACTTCACCAAGCTGGATCTTCGTTAATGATATCATCAAATTAGAATGAAAACATAAGACATTCTGAAAACAACATTTAAAACTCATGAAGGTCATTATGAATTTTTGGTCATTCTTTTTGTCCTTACTAATGCACTTCCACATTTCAACGTCTGATGAATTTCATTTTCAAACCCTTCCTTAGAAAATTAGAGTTAGTATTTTTTGATGGTATATTAATCTATAGCAAGTCTTGGAAATACCATGTTCAACATGTTGATAGGGTGCTCAAATTGTTGGAGGAGAAACATTTGTATGAAAAACTCTCCAAATTTTTCTTTGGGTTAGAGGATGTGGAATATTTGATTCATATTGTATCCCATGAAGGTGTTAAGAAAAACCCTATCAAAATTAAAGCCCTCAAGGAATGGAAAATCCCCACAAACATAATGCATCTTTGAGGATTCCTTGGGTTGAGAGGGTATTATCACAAGTTTGTTAAGAATTATGGAAAGATAGCAACACCTCTAACAACATTACTAAAGAAAGATGCATTTTATTGGACTCCAAAAGCAACTAAGGGCTTTGAACATATTAAACAGACAATGTGTCAAGCTCCATTATTAGCTACACCAGAGTTCACAAAAAACTTTATTCTGGAATGTGATGCCTCAGGAAATGGGATTGGTGCGATTTTAATGCAATAAGGAATACTCATTGCTTTTAAAGATGTACAATCAAGGGAAAGTATTTACAAAAGGCTATTCATGAGAAGGAAATGTTGGAAATCCTACATGCACTGAAGGAATGGTGCTCTTACCTAATGGGAAGAAACTTCATTGTAAAAAAAATCATGATAGTCCTAAATACTTCTTGGAACAAAGATTATCTTAAGAAGAGAAACAAAATTGGGTCACAAAGATGTTGGTTTATGAATTTGAAATCATCTACAAAAAAAGGAAGCAAAATGTTGATGCAAATTCACTCTCAAGAAGGGATGAGGACATGGAAGCATTACTATATGCCATTTCTATTATCCAAATTGATTGGATAACTGAAGCAAGGGAGGAATAGAATAATGAAAAAAAGGTGTGGACACTCATTCAAAAGTTGTAGAAAGATCCCAGTAGATCTGATACATTTATCTGGAAAAATGATTCATTTTGGTACAAAGATTACCTATATTTATGTAAGAACTCTCAACTCAAACAAAAGATTCTTTTGGAATTGCATACCTATCCTTTAGGAGGTCTCCATGGATTTTTTCATATGTTTACCCAAGTCCGAAGGAAAGAGAGTCATCATGGTGGTAGTTGATAGACTTACCAAGCATGCACACTTTTGTGCACTATCTCATCCTCCCAGAGTTAGTACAGTTGCTACTGCATTTATGGAAACAATTCAAAAGAAGTTTATTGTAAGTAATAGGGATCTCATTGTCACTGGAAATTTTTGGACATAATTATTTTCTTGTCTTGGTACTCAATTAGCTCATGCATCATCTTATCATCCTCAATCTGATGGGAAAATTGAGATAGTGAACAAATGTTTGGAAGGATATCTTCATTGATTTGTATCTAATAAACAGAAATAATGGGTCAAGTGGTTACCTCTAGCAAAATGGTGGTATAAACCTTCCTTCCATACTGAAACAAAAATAACCCCATTTATGGCACTTTATGGATATTATCCATCATCCTTCATGTCATATTTAAGAGAAAATTCTAAGCTTCAAGCAGTGTAAGATCACATCGAGCATCAATAATAAGTTCTCCAACTCTTAAAGCATAACCTTACTCTAGAAAAAAATCAAATGAAACAACAGGAAGATCAACATTGTAGTGAAAGAAGTTTTGATGTAGTTTATTGGGTATTTTTACTGTTACAACCATACAAACAAATTTCCCTCAAGCAAGATAAGAATGATGATAAATTATCACCCAAGTACCATGGTCCTTACAATGTGTTGCAAAAATTTGGTACTATGGCATACAAATTAGAGCTACCTGCAGCTTCCCGAGTACACCTTGTTTTCATGTTTCATGCTTGAAGATGGTTATAGGCGATAGGCTCCCAGTTCTGAAAATATTTCCAGAACTTGACGAGGAAGGAAAAATCATATTGGAGTGTGAAGCAGTCACGGAATCAAGAACTCGATAGCTACTGAATCGATCAATTTCAAAGTATCTCATTAAGTGGAAGAACTTACCAGTTGAAGATTCCACATGGGAGGATAATAATTTTATACAGAAGAATCCATAAATACTCAATCATTGTTGACAACACTTTTTTGAAGGAGAGGGGCATGTTAGGTCCCTATAATACTAATGTAGCCCCCATATTCTTATTGTTGTGCCCCATAGAAGCCCACTGTTGCTATTGTTGAGCCCTTACATTATTATTGTTATGTAAGCCCTGATTATATTATGACCCTTTAGACTCCTATATATACCAAGGAGGTATTTTCATTTGTATCATCCAAGAATTGTTCATTTATGTGATATAAAGGAGGTTTCCCACTTGAAGAGGTTAATTTTCAATTCGTTGATCTATCTTTCCTTATGTTTTGTGATCTGGTTGCATAACACCTTCTACACTAACGCACATATGATCTTCTCATCCACATATGATTTGTTTTCAACTTGGTTGCTCAAATCAATGGCCATTATATTCTTATTCTTATTGTCTTTCTTATTGTTCTTTGGGTTAAGCTCTGGATGCAACTTCCAATACTTCTCCTCTGTATGGTCGTCAATGTTACAATGGTTGTTGGGATCTTTGCATTGGTTTGTTATGGTTGTTGTATTTTTATATTTTCCTCCTTGCTACTTCTTCTTCCCCTCCATAGAAGCATCTTCTTACTCCTTTTGCTTCGATCCACTTCATTCTGCTTTCTTCAAGCCTATTTTCTATGGGTATTGTGCCTATACACAAGCGTCATCCATCGATTTAGGCTTGAAAAACATCACTTTATCCTACAAATGGTTGTGTAGACCCCCCAAATACTTTAGGAGTACATTTGGGTTCTTTAGGGAGATACCCAACATTATGGCCACCTTTCTGAACTTTGTGGTATACTCCTGCATGTTTTTCCCTGCTTTTTTCGTGAAGTATTGCCACGAGATTCATTGGTCCTCTACATACCCAATAGGGTAAAACTATGACTTAATGAGGGTTTTAAAGTCCTCTCACTTAGTCATTGTAGGCTCTCCCTCCAATCTTAGTGTTTCCATGTGGCTTTCCTACCAAGTTAGGGCATGACCCTCTAATTTTAGTTGCACAAATGAAATATTATGTTCTTACTGAATTTGATGGACACTAAAATACACTTCCAACTGCTGCAACTAGTGATTTAGCTATAAAGCATTGATCTTGTTGTGGTGCGACTTGATATCAACCTTCACTTCCATTTTGAACAAGGGTTGTGATTGATTCACGACACTCAAACTGGGTTGATATTTTTTGGGTTCTTTCTTCAACTAGTTCTTTGTTTCTTCCCAATCTCCTGATCCCCCCTCTGATTTTTCCTCTGTATTAGAACCCCCATTTCTCTGAATATTCCATGCTCTTTTCTCAAGGCCACCACGAGGAGATTTAAATTATGATTTATATCCACAACTTATTGTTCCAACCATGAAAACCTCTTCTTTGAAGGATCACGAAATTTATTCATAAATTCATTGGTGATGATTATGGTTTTATGACTTTTGGCCCAACCGATCTAGATCTCTTGAATATATCCATAATATACCCAAAGGAACCTGCTCTAATACCAATATGATCCAAAAACTGCCATGGATATTCCACTAGATAGTTCGTCACGACAAATATGATAAAATTAGATTTAAAAACTAAAATTCTAAACTTGCAATTTTATTTCTTTTTATATTTATGGATATGTAAAATATCTTTAATAATGTATGGATGCGAATTAAAACTAAACAAAAAAAAGAATAGAAAAATAAAATCACACACACACACACATTTGACACAAGATATAACCTGGGAAACTCTTTCGAGAGAAAAACCCAATCGGAAGGTGAGGTTGCTCTACTCTCTTTCTTTAAATAGAAAATGTCTATGAGTACAAAGATGTATGGTTTATGGCCTGCAGACCACTACAATGCACAAATTCTCTTTGTGTGCTCTATCTCCTATCTCTCGCGACTATTTATGCTCAGTTATGGTACAAATTCACTCAAAAGAATGGAACCCCTTTTCCTCCTAATGGCATAGTTATAACATGACCTAATAGCATTCTAGTGGTTAGGTTTGACTAACTCAACTCTTAACCATAGTTACAATATAGACTCTTTTGGAGTCTTCTACATCATAATCATGTGACTAGGCCATTTTCCATGAATTAAGGCGGATGGCATGGGATACTCTTGAATTATGGTGGTGAAAAAAAGAAGGTCAACTTCTGAGCGACATAACTTTCACATAAAAACTCTGTTGACGCGATTATTGCATCATTAGAAAGGTCTTGGAAGGTTTCGGAACCTATTTTTCCAAACTAGGATCCGTTGGTAAAAATGGTCCTAAGAGTTTATTTCTCCAATTTTTCCACTTTGAAAACATCAATATGTATGAAAATCAATATAATGGTCCAATATGGATCTACTACAAAACTACTAAACAATAAAATTAGAATAAAAATTTGGAATTGTAGATCTGAATCTCTAGATTAACAGTGGAATTGAACATCTAAAATATAAATTTTAGATATAAATATATATGAAAAATACTTTTAAAATTTAGATCTAAAACGATAACTTGGTCTTTGATGGAAAATTGCTCAATTTCCTATAAATCTATCAATTCCTAGACATTAGTATTAGATATTTATTTATCTCAAATATGTTTTTGATTTATTTCAAATAAAATCCATATAGAAACACCAAAATCCTATCAAGTGATTCATACAACAAATATTGTGATTCAAAATCAAAACAAGAATGATTTACTCTTCGACAAACTTAAATATTCCTCTTACTTCGAAGATATATTGTTTTGTTCAATTTGTCGGAAAGCTCAAATTGTAAAATTTGTGGTATTTTCTTATAAATCTAGAAAAGTTAAATTTTGAGAGCTGTGGATTTTGAAATGTTTTTTCTTTCTTGTAGCTCAAATCATAGTTTTTTGTGTAAGATCTACACTTCATTATCAATATTGAACATATGCTATATTTGAATCGTCATTATGCTAGCAATGCTCTTATTTTTCAATCAAATGTGTTGTCATTGTGTATAATAAATGATGTTATGGGTTATGTTTCAAGCATTATATGAAATGAGTTCCTCTATATGGATATGTGCATTCTATCCAACATAAACAAGGTATACAATTAGTCCTTGTATAAGGGTATGCTTATCAAAATATGGATTGGAGTTTTTCATGAACATGTTTCTTCATTTTTTTGGGCCATTCATTTTCTTATAATTGTTATATATTTTTTCAAGCTATGAAGATAATGACATATTCTTTTGATCAGATTAGATTTTGCTTCGCGTAAATACCTAATTCACTGACTCGTTCTCACCTACCCATTCCAAATCTTCTCCATTTTTAATCTTCTTAATCTAGTGGAATGATACCTATGAAACAACAGGTATCAAATCATTTCACATATAACAATAGAACATCATTCTTAAAGAATTTCACTCTTGGAAATACATTTCTTAGTGATTTGTATATATTCTTATCAAGTTATAATAATTTGTGTGTTCATTCACCAGTAGAGAACATTTTTTCACATATATCTCCTCTTTAATCAATATCTCTCTTGCTTAATGAAAATCTATTAGTATCTCCATGACCAACTTACAATTTGACATTTTAATCAACCTTATCTCATTGTAAGATGTCATGAAATAAGAGACTATATTTAACATATCTCTAGAAATGGGTTGATCAGTATACTTGAACCATCATCCATGACATAAACCATCGACATACATTAAAAAATGAGTCCCTTTCAAAAAATTGTTGTTAGTAGGCATATCAATTTTTTCTTATTTGATATATTCAGCAATGTAATCCATTACATTCACATAAACATAAGTTAATACTATTGTAAACATAAATTACTATATTATGTGTATTTGGACCCTTTCTAGTTGGAAATATCTATCTATCTATCTATCTATCTATCTATCTATCTATCTATATATATATATTATATATATATATATATATATATATATAGATGGAATTGACAACTAGACCAATCTCGTATTTGTGTGACATCGGGTCGATTCCAACCACCAACATTATAAAATATAGGTGTGCACGCTCGAGTTAGTCATGGGATTTGAACACTGAGCCTCCTTGCACATAATACTTCATTTACACAACTGTCACAATTGAGTTACCCCCAAAGACTAATATTTAATATTATAATATCCATAATTCTCCTTTTCACTACCCAATTTCATCATATTGAAGATATGTGATCTAACCCTCTTCAACATTACAATGTTTGCTCAAACTTGAAAGGCATATTCAACATAACGAGTGAGATTATTTAGGTAAACCTTTGGTCTTTTATAAAGATTGAAAACCTACAACATGTAAATAATTCTTTTTTGAGTAGATGTAGTGGCTAAGTCTATAGTATGTTCATTATGTATGCGTCTATCTATGTTTTTTTAAGCTTTTTTCTTTTTTCTTATTTCTTATGTGTAAGAATTTGTGCTACATATTGTTTATTGTTGTTTTCAAATATTTATGTCAATAAAAGTTGAAGAATATTTTGACCAGTCATAACTCTCCATTCTGTTTTGATTGTCTTTCACTACTCAAGATTCAAATTAGAATTTAGTTATGTTGGGCAAATCAACACCTTTGTACTTCATGTGTTGCCTATGAATTTCAATATGGAAATTGGTTTCAGTTATGTTGGGAAAATGAATACCTTTGTATTTCATGTGTTGCCTATGAATTTCAATATGGAAATTGGTTTCATTCCATTTATGTGTTGGATACCTGCATTATTCTTACTAACTAGGTATATCCTATGTGATTCTTTTACAGTGTAATTTATAGTAAATTTATATAATCTATTTTTTCATAAAAATAATAAGTATATTTTGGATGATTTTCCCTTCCTGAATGGCATGTAATTTATACATACTAGGCATGGAGTATGCCTTAAAATTTCTTCTTCTTGGTTAAGAGCTCGTCTTCCTCGAACGTAAGGAAACAGGTTAACGGTCCAAGACCTAGAGGCATATGGCAGCAGTGAAATTCTGCCCCCTTACGAACCACCAACGGGTTATTCTAGGTGGCGTGGTTTTCCTTGAATAATGGTGATGATCCAGCCTGCATTTGTGGATAGTAGCCAAAGATGGTTGTCCTCATTATTGGTTTGACAATTGAGTTATGATATGTTTTCCCACCCTGTAAAAAAATTTATACACACTGAGATTTGAAAGTGAACTAATTGAATCTATTCCATCATTGAGTAATTTAGTTAATCTTCAAATTACAATTTAATTTGGTTGAAATATCCATAGTTAATTTCTCCCAAACATCCACCAACCCTTTTCTAAATCTCATTTAAAATAAAAATAACCTAGTGTATTACTTCATTCTCTTTAACTATAACATTAAACCAAAGTTATTGGAAATGCAAAATAATGAAATGTAACATTTAACATTAACACCCTTTCATTTTTATGGATTTTAAAATAGATATTAATATCTTTAATGTGATGTGTGTATAATAATTTATGTGTAATAATTATTCCCTTTTCTAAGTATTTCTTTACACTACCTTACGTATTACCTCGTTAACTTTTATATAAGCTTATCAAAATAAGTTAATGTAAGGAAGTTGTTGTAGTGGCTACAACCACCCTCCAAAATTTTTCCTTAGCCTGTTTTGGAGCCTCCCTACCAACCTTCACAGTAGCTTGCCTTGCTTTATCAAGTCCCCAAGCTTCAGCATCTTTCTTGCTCAAAGGAAGCCTGTCGATCACAATTTGATCTTTCCCCTTCACAGGATACTCACCCGGACTTGGTCCAGTTGCAGGTTGAGCAGCTTCCCAGTGAAATTTGTGCATTCCTAGAGGGAAACCAGCCTTTCCCTCCAAGAATTGTACAATTCCCTCTAACAGTCTGCTAGGCTCCAGGATTGCGCAATCCTACCAGCCAACCCTCCCAATAGGATTTGAGTAATTTTTCCCATCAATAGGCATTTCAGCCCAGGATTTGTGCAAATCTAGATAGCAGTCAGCTGCTCGGCCCAGAAATTAGACAATCCCCTTGGGCAGTCAACCTAGCTTATAGTCAGAAATGTGCATTTTTCTCCAACAGTTAAGTAGTCGCTTGCATGTGCAGTTGAGTTGACCGGTACCCTCCAAGACCAAGCAAAATAGACTTGCATGGACAGACTGCTTCTCCCAAGGTGGCATGTAAAGGCATCCCTTGTTTCATGGATCTATGTTTAGTAGTTGGAAGGTTACATGCAAGGAATAATTCAGAAACCTCCCTCCAAGTGTCGCTTCCCCTAGATTTATGGCATGCGCGTCACAACCTCGATGTTATTAAAACTCATCAATCAGACACTAAAGAGCTCATTCCTCACATCAAACTTGTAGCTCTAGCATCCCACATCACATCTAGGAGCAGTCAACACATTCAGTTCAGTTGTTTTGGGGTAAGCCTACTTCCCATGCCTTGTGCTGCATTTCTGTCGCTTTTTGTGTTCTCACTTGTGAGCGTGTTATTTGCTTGATTTCTTCGAAAGCCTATTGTCATTTACATATATTCTAGCTTGTCGTAGCTCTTATCTCACTGTTGTCGCATGCATGAAACTAATTTGCACGGATGTTCGGCCAACCGGCGAACGGCCTCACCCACATGCATGTTGATCTATTTGCTCAATGTCATGCGGAAAGAGTTATGTTTGCGGACAAACCTAACCTCCCTAGGAGTCTAAGACTCTCTAGTGACAAACAAACCAAACAAGAGCAATCCTTCTCTAAATATACATTATTCTATGAGAAATCAAAGTGTTTTCCGATCTTACCTTAGGTCCAACGCTTGTTGTAGCAGTCCAGCCCTGCTGATCCAGATGAGCTCCTCCTTCACTTTAAGACCTGCATACACTAACAGTCAAACGATTACATAACACCTAAATATTTCATAAAACAAAGTATATTCATCATATAGACCAAGGAGTACATGAATAATTCATTAACAACAAATCATTGAGAAGAATGGACTTATTTGTATTAAGGAAACAAAAAAGGAACCATTACAACCTGAGCCTTGGTGTTGTGCAAGCTCCTCCCAGGGTCCAACAAGAGATTTCCTCTACTTTGACAAGCTCACACACTCCCAAATATGACAACAAGAAAGGATGGTAATCTCTCCTTACAAGTTTACAATGGAAGTCCTAATTCCAGCAGCATCTACCCTTTGGAATGTTCAGCTTTCAACTTCCCTCCTCTGGCCCAAGGCCTGTTATTTATAGTGTTCTAGAGGAAGTTATTCAGTTCCAACATCAATGGGATACTCCCTCTTTTGGATGGGGTAGCTCCTCTCTTGATGGGATAAGTTCCTCTATCATAGGGATGCATGAACCATCGGGAGGCGCTCAATACACGTCAAACACTCTTCTAGAAGGCTCTAGAAGTGACCACAAGTAACTTTTTTAAGATGAAACTCGCGCCTTTTGACCTTTACAGGGGTACGACCCATCCTTTGGCTTACAGAGCGTACAAGTATGCAGGTACAATGAGTTTGGGATGCGTACATGCAGGCAAGGTAGAGAGAACCTACGTACCCAGAGATAAACATGTTTTTAGTGACTTTCTCTGTTTTTTGAAGTTTGACATGAAGAGCAGAGGTATTAGGCTTGACAAGGAGGATAATATGACTATTGATGGAGCCATATTAACTGCAGATAGTCATGGTGAAAATTTCAGTGTAACAGATTGCCCCCTAAAGTACGAAGCCTGTAATAGATAAGGGTTTTATATCATATAGGAAGGGTGAAGTACTTTATCATTTCTAGGATCACCTTGTGGAGAGCCCGGTCAGAACCTGCAATTTTCAACACAAAATACATGTATAAGATCATATCATCGCTGAGGTAGGCATTCCCATACTCAGATCAGAAACTTTAACTATTGGACTAACTACTCTGATACAGGAATGATTTCATAATACATCATAATTATAGACTCGCATAGACGCAGTATGGGCGCAACCATCTGTTTATGATTGGTCTACAACATAATGAATACAAAACTCCTCGTAGCCTGGATGGTGGAAACTAGATCCAGGGTCTTCATCTCTACTTCCTGAATTGGTACGATTCTAGCCATGTGAATAAATGAGTCGATGTCGAACATGGTAGAAAGCACTTGATTACCAGTCAATGATGTAAACTGTTAATAAGCGTGACAGAGACCACCAGTAATGTCAATGGTTCTTAAAGTACCCAGCACAATCCATGAGATGTGAATGAATGAGTCGGTGTCGAACATTTCATGGAATCCTTCGATCGCAAGTCAACGATGAAAATTGGCGTCGAAGGCGAGAAACCTGCCATTGATGCATGCAGACCTCAAGGCACTGATGATTTCTAAGTCAACTCTATAGATAATGTGCTGATGTCAATAGAAAGCGACTCGTCACAGGCAAGCCTACAACACGAAACCATAGTTCAAGTTGAAATGTTGCTGCAAGGACTGACTCAATGATGACATAATGAATGATAGGTATTTTGCGGTTGAATGTTTTGTTTACAGACCTCTTGAACACATAACGAAACAACAGATGGTTTGGCGACGAATGACTCAAAGTCGACTCCCATAACCCGGCTAAATATGTCAAATGATTTTGGTCAACTGTGAGAGAAGGGATTTCCCAACCCAGGTGAATGAATAAGTGTCGTGTTCAAGAGTGGTAGTAAGGTTTTATTTCTGAGACAAAAGGATATCAAATAGGCTCATTCTTCTCATTTTTCCCCCACCATTTCTGGCAAGTACCTCTTTATTTTTTAAAAGCTTGAGGAGGATAACATATGCTTGTTTGTAAGCTCATCCTTCGGATGAGTCCAACTTAGTTTTTGATGCGAACCCTAAGAAGGAGTGGTCCGTTCCTGTTTGTAATAGAACAGGTCCTTTACTGTGGAATTTTAACGAGTCCCGTATAGGAGAAACTCAGCGTTTTTCATATTTAGAGAGTCTGAAAAACTTAGAAGACTCCAGATTGAACTTTTTCGTAAATTTGTGTCTCCTAAGCCCGAAAAAAAGTATAAAATAATACCTAGGAGAACCGCTTGATCTTGCGACCAAGGATATTTTCATAGTTAGTGTCTTTGACCTGAAAAGTAAAAAGCGATCAAGGACACATTGTTTTATTTCCAATATCAAATTTGAAACGACAAAAATCCGGCAATCTTTTCTTGTTTTTTTGGTCAGAAAAGGGCTGTAAGAGGACCGTCTTTTAATTCCGTTTTAACGAGTGCAAAAGAAACACTCGGCAATCTTTTCATGTTTTAGGAGTCAGAAAAGGGCTTAAAAGATGACTCTGATGTTTGATTTGTGAAAAATGACAAGTT
>APFE030461345.1:80973-111150 GCA_000404065.3 Pinus taeda | reverse complement strand
GGCCTCTGCTATACACAGCAAATGTAAAAACAACTCCTAAATGACTGGAAACCAGCCTAAACGGAGTCGTCAAGGCCCCTTTACCAGTCTCGCGCGCTCTCAAAATATTCTCTCGATCATGCTGCTCACAAAAGAAAACCAACACTTGTTATAACAAGACTGCATCAAAGGATTTCAGGACAAAAGAAAACCAGCCATTGTTATAACAAGCCTGCATCAAAGGATTTCATATAGCTTGTTGAGCGGCACATCCAAACAAGTACAAAGCAATGTAGTTATCTGCAATATTTTAGACCTTTCCATATTTATTTAAATATGGATCTAGAAGGATATAATTTTTCCAAGTGGAGAAAGATCTAATTTTTTCAAGTGTAAATTTTTTTATAAACTAGTATTTGAGCAAAATTTCAATTTTGATGATATACAGACAACGTTACACATCATACTGGACTGGACTATAAAATGACCCTCTAAGTTCAACCAAATAAGTGAAAAATAGCTTTGAGTTTGCCCACGCACTGAACAAGTTACAAGTTCATGTACTCTTGGGAACAGTAACCAGCGGTTTGATCACTGTTTGACATTTTGGTCAAGAAACTATATCCACAAGATAGTCTTCAGTTTGATCTTAACTCCCTTGCAACTCTGCATCCACCCTTGCACCAATACAACACCACATTCACTTACATGAGTTGATTTTTTACCCATGGCCTGAATATCTTCAGAATGCCCTGGTTAGGTAGACCACACTATATCTACACATAATTTGTTTGGAGCCCCATATTCACAAAGACATGGTCATGGAGTAGTGGGTGTAAGCAGCTATAAAAAGCTAGGGTATCTCTGCAGATAGTTGAGCAGAGTTTTAAGAACCTATTGTCTCTCTACCATGATCCATTTTATTCCTCTTTTACAAAGAGCCATGATCCATTGACTCTTATTTATGATGTTATAAAGAATCTCAACTGTGTATTGGATATGTTGAATAGACCAACACATTTTCAAATAAGTCTGCATATGTAGTATAACCCAATGCATATCTTCATTTAACATGTAGCTTTCAAGAAATGTCATTTGGGCTTTTAAACAGGGGAGTTTAGACCTTTAAAGAGGGAGGGCAGTCTCCAACTTGAAAACTTCCAGGTACATTGTATTTCTATTTTACATATATATATATAGTACAATGTACTAAAGTCTAATAGTAAGTTTACCTGCCCTGACATCATGTCCAGTGAAATGAGATAGGACACAGTCTCCTGAGAGAAAACAGTGGGCGCGTATTCCTCTTGTGGAGCCTGAGTCTCTTTTGTATTCATATGCTTTATGCTCCATCCCTGCTGCCTCTCAAACTCCTCCCGGTCTCTATGAAGAACTCGTGGAGCGTATGCCACGCCGCTCATGAGCGGTCTTTCAAAAGAAGTCCGGGCCGTGTATGCAGCAAAAACGTCCTAAAAATATATAAAATATATCAGATAGAACTTCAAAAAGGGTAGATTTTATGAACTTGGAAACCATTTCAAGGGGTGAAAAGATAGGTTGGAAAATATTGCGGTTATTACAGAACATTACTAAGAAACTATTTCAAAAAATCACAAAGGTCGTTTTCAAAGATTTTGTATAGAAAACAAGCAAAATAATTTATTGGCAAAAAATATTCCAAGACGCCATGGACTCAGAGATGCTTTTCTTAAAAGAACCCATGCCGTACCTGGTAGAGAGCAGAAGGTTTCATCTCGAGATGAAATGTGGAGACGAGGACCGTGAGGGCTTGGACGTGGTTCATGCTGGCAACAAACTGGTCCTGCAACATCCTAGCCCTCTCGTCGCACATATTGGCCAGAGTCTCCTGGCGGCGCCTGGAAGTCTCCCTGGTCATGGAATAGAAACTATAAATGGCCACGCTGCTTCCCAGTAGAATCCACACAATGACCGCCATTGTATTCCATCTCTCGCCAACGCGCTCGCTCAGAAATCCATCAATAGACTGCCATGACAAAAGCCCATGAATGACTCCAGTCCCGCCATTTCCATTGGTCCTATGGCCTCCATGAGTGCCACCCCTCCAGCCCCCAGCGCGGAGCTTACTGCTTTCCTCCTTGGATTCTTGTTCCTGTGCTTGATGGATCTTTTTCCACTCTGCCCGACACATTCTCATTCGAATTCAGTCTTCAGATGGGGTTGGGTTCTCGGAAAGCTTAATCTTCTTCCCTCTTTCTGCAACTGCTGACGGGTAAAGAAGAGGAATAATGGATTGGATTGGTTTGAGGACATGAAAACAGACCGGGAAGCAAACAAGTGTAGAAGAAAACAAAGATGGCATTTATCTCTTTAATCCCCCATACAAATTCTTGAGCACAAACAGTAGAAAGGTGATGAATATGAATATTCTCCATGCCTACCAGGGGCCGTTGGACGTACGAACAGTCCCAGGCATTCAGACTTTGAAAAGATAGATATTGAAAATCTCTGGATTGGATAGAGGCCTCGTCAGACCAAACCTGACCACAGTTTTATCCTAGCCCTCGGGTAAGTTCGGCACTGGTGTGGGGTCCAAAGCACGAGACAGATCTGGGAAGATCTGTGCCGTCCTCTCGACGCTGACGTGGTGGAGCATAGGACTGACAGGTCCTTTTGTATAATATTTGTCCGCCCCCGTTCTCCGTGTCCACGGGGGCGCACGTCGCTCTCGGTGGGGTAAATTGAGAAGAGAGAGGAGGGAGGAATGAGGAACGGGAATGATGACTGCGATGGGGACGGGGTTCGACAGCGACGTGATGGTTGTTTTGTCACGCTGTCTGCCCCGGGCTCTTCCCCGGTCGCTTTCACAACGATCGTCCCGGAGATCTTGATTGCGACGCCACCGCTATTAACATTAATTAACATTGCTGTTGCGTATTTTGGTGGTCAGAACAGGAAAACTTACTCGACGACTCTGCTCTGCTTCTGCTCCATTTTGCCTCTGACTTCTCGTCCCAGGGTGTGTATGAAGACCCTAACTTTGTTTGCCACTTAGTGGGTCATCCCATCTAGTCTGTGTTGATGCAGTAGCTAATTTTGATCATACTGGATTTCATTGTTGACTTCGATGTTCATGGAGTTGACTCAATGTTCTAGGAATAAATAAATAAAACAATAAAATAATGTTTTAGTAAAATATTTTTTCTGTAAAATATTTTTTCTTTTAAAAATAAATAGCATTTGTAATAAAATAAGGTTTTATTTAATTTTTTTTAATAAAATTTGGTTGATAGCAATTTTTTTTATCACGGTACAAATTTGCCAGAAACAAATTTTAAATGATTAAATTTTACTAAACAATAGAATAATAATGCTTTTATGATTAAAATTTTACTAACAAAAATAAATAATATTTTATAATTTATTTAAATTAATTAGATTATTTTAACTTAATGATATATTTAGATTGATAATGATTCAATGCTATATGATTCGAAGGTTTTAGACAAATAAATTTTGATATATTGCTTAAAAAAAAATTGCAAAGGAATTGAAATATATAAAAAATGCAAAACCTTCTTAAGACTTAACAAAACTAAAGTTAAAGAAATCCTATAATAATTTTTTAAATAAAATATTATATTTTCTGATTTCTATGCCAATGGCTTTGCTTAATATATTTATATTCCTGTAAATTTGTCATATATAATATAATAATATATATAATTATATATATATATATATATATTAATTATTATTATATTATTATTATTATTATTATTAATATAGATATGTTTGCTGCCATTTTTGTTTGACATATTATAATCCAAGTTTTTTTTTATGTTAATATGATAGCATATTTTGAAATATACCAAAAAAATAATTCATTGCAAGTACTAAGTGTTTATTAAATATGAAAATTGAAATATAATGGTTAAGAATATGAATTTTTATTTAATTATATATATGAAAGGAATATACACATTCAATTCATTAAATTAAAGTTAATCATGTCATTTGTACCCATTGAACTTACTCCAAGAAGATGTCACTTATTAGTCTCAAGTGCCTAAAACAAACCCAATTGAATATGTGTATGTATTTGTGAGTTTATTAATTAAATGTATTAAGCTTTTGTGAATTCATTAATTATATGTTTTGGAAATATCACAATAAAATATAAATCATTATTATTTGTTTTTATTTTGAATGATATGCATAATTAATGATTTCCAAAATTATTAATAAAATTAAAATACATTATAATTTTTTAATTTAATAAATTTATTATGTCATTCTTTGTAATTTGGAGGAACATTATATTATTATATTATTATTATATTAACATTTTTATTTTGTAAACCATTGTGTTGTACTATGTTGTAGAGTATGGCTATGCACAATTATAGCTTTTAAAAAAAATGTCAAATTTAAGAGAGAATATAAGTGTCGTACATGGTGGAACAATTCCACTATGATTTTCAAACAATTCCACTATGATTTTCTCCCATTCTAAGTTGACCTTGTCCAATTATGAATAAAGCTAAATCTTAGAAAAATCAAATAGAGTTCTCATTAGGGAAGTTTGTTACAAGTTCAAACAAATATGTCATTTAAGGTAGTCTTAAATATGGTAATTAATTTATTGAGTGTTGTCCTTTTAAGGTACAAATATGCCATTACCAATAAAATATTTCATCATCAATAAACTAAGCTAACCAAACAATTAACTTCTAGAAAAATGAAAGAAGGAAAAAAAATTACAAACTAGATTTACAATAAAAAAATTAAGTCTATGCAAATAAAATAAAATAAAAAGGATGACAATAATAATAATATCTAATAACAAACTAGTGTAGATGCACATTAACCCTAATCTTTTAAGCATTGATAAATGTGTGTTTTGGTTCCTTTTTATCTTCTCTAAAAGATGGATATGCATTGGTGTAATCTCAAATGTAGTATTTTATCTTTGTCAATCATATAATCATTTCATGTAGTGTAATTCACAATACAATAGTTAATTTTGTCACTTTCCTAGTTAACTTTAAATTTAGCGATTTATTGCCATGGTTAACTTTGTTGGTTCTCCAAGAGTATTATCCCGTGTAGTCTTGATGGTAGTGGTTAACTTTTATTGTTGCTTAGTTAACTTCAAACATCGTCATCAAGTTTAATCTCGAATGTGAGAGTTAACTTTGTTGAACGCTTAAGATTTTTCATATAGTCTAATTTACAACACAATGGTTAACTTTTTTTGTTGCCTCATTAATTTTAGATACAAGAATTTGATTCAACTCAGCGTAATGGTTAACTCTCTTGGTCATCCTAGTATTACATTCAATGTAGTCTCAAGCGCAGTGGTTAACTTTGTCGGTTACTCAATTAACTTTGGATGGAATTGTCTGTTGGAGTAATTATTGCACTCACCTCGTTGGGAATCAATTGTGTGGACTAATTGCCACTTTGGGAGCATGGGACTAGCCGCCCACTGAAGGTAATGGTAAGGGTTTGGAATTTTATCGACGACTATGAGTTTTGGAGTAATGAAAAACCCTATAATGGTATCAAATCCCTAGCCCATTTTCAATTCCCTAAGTTGCGTTTGAGGGGGGGTGTTGGAGTAATTGTCACACTCACCTAGTGTTGCATTCAATGTAGCCTTAAGCGCAGTGGTTTAATTTGTTGGTTACTCAGTTAACTTTGGATGGAATTGTTTGTTGGAGTAATTGTCACACTCACCTCATTTGGAATCAATTAAATGGACTAACTACCACCCTAGGAACATGATACTAACTGCACACTCAAGGAAATGGTAAGAGTTTGGAATTTTACTAATGCCTATGGGTTTTGGTGTACCGGAAAACCCCAACATTGTCAATTTTAATCTTAAGTGTGGTAATTAACTTTACTCAATGTTTAGGTGATGTGTTTGGTCCAATCTAACATGTGGTAATGGTTTTTGTTAGTTGACCAAGTAAATTTGGATGTGGTTATTCAATTCAATCTAAAACGTAGTGGTTAGCTTTGTTCATTACCCCATTAACTTCTAATGCATTTTTTCATTTTGGTCTTACATGCAATAACTGCTTAATTGCTTAAGGACATGATGGTTGAGGTCAATATTTATTAGGCATCCCTTAAAATCTAGTCTTACATCTAGTATCGTAGATGTAAGAGTTGGTAGTTAACTTTGTTGGCCACTAAAGCATTTACTAAAGTTGTTGTTCATTGTGCATTCATCAATTTTTTTGAACTTCTAATGTGATAATCAAAGTTCTTTAACTAGTCTAGTCTTAGATGCAGTAGTTAAACTTTGTTGGACACCCAAGTATCACATCCAATGTAGTATAAGAGGTAGTATTCAACTCTATTGCATGCCTTGGCATTGCATATAGTGTAGTCTTAAATGTGTCATATTCACTTAGTTTATTTTGGATGTGGTAATTTTGTCTACTCTTAAATGGGGTAGTTAACTTTTTTGACCACTCAAAGCATTTCGTCTCTATGGTTTAAATGTAGCGGTTAACTTCATTGGTTATATTTTCTAGTAATGATTTAGTTGGCTTTGTTGACCACCTCAAATGTTATCTTTGATAGCGATTTTTTTACTTTAGTCCCAAATGAATGATTAACTTATTTTTTGTCCCTCCAAGTTAACATCAATGATTGATGCTATAGTCAAGTTTTGATGTGACCATTTAATCTATTGGGCAATTAACTTTGGATATAGTGGTTAACTTTATTGATTATCTAAGTGTCACATATATTATAATTGGTGGTTATTTATCATTTGTAAAATGTGTTATTCTTCAATCCAATCTAGTTTTGAATGTAGTGCTTAAAAACTGATTTTATTTATTATCTAACTTATTTTAATGTTGATTTGGTAATTAACTTTCTTAACTCTTTACCTTTAAACATTTTTAAGATTATTTTAAAATGTTAAATAACCCCATCAAAATAAAATCCTAAAATCAATTATATAAAATTTCTTATTATTTATCTTAATGTCATATATAATATATATATATTAGATATTACTTATCTATAAATATGAATATAAGTATAAAAAATATACTTATTTGAAATTAATATATATATATAGATATAGATAGTAATATTACAATTTTTTAATTTTTCAAAACATCTAAATAAATTCAAACCATAAAATTTTTGATGATTAAATTACATATTTACATTTTTCCCTATTAAAAAAATCCAAAAAAATAATTAACAAAATAAAACATCTTATTTCATACACATTAAATACCCATATCTTTTATTTTTTGAAATTAATTAATAATATGCAATAAGATATTTTCATCATTAATTTGATGTCCTTCACCCTAACTAGTAATATCACTTATAACATCTCTAGATTTGCAATGAACACTCAAAATCATTACAATTCCCTAACTAGTAATATCACTTATGACATGAGAGATTTGCATTGGACACTCAAAATCATTACAATTCACCTTGTCATAATTATATTCTAGTACTGAATAATAATTTCCAAATCACCGACCCAAAATCAAAATAAACAAAAAAGAATAACCCCACATAATAATTACCCATATAACAACAATAATAATAAGCTTGTTGCCCATACATTTATCAATTTTTTAGAGATACCCTATCACATTCCCCTTTTCCACTTTGTAGGATGTTATTTTATTTTCTCACTTTGACCATAAAACACTTTTGCAAAAGCATGCTTTGTGCACATCTTTTAATGACATCTGCTATCTATATGATGATGTTTCGTGCCTTGTGTAATTATTAAATTGAATATATGATGAGCAAGATTTTAATTTAAGCATTATGGTTATTATTTATATATTGTATATTTAATTTTAAAAATGTGTTTTAATATTAATATCAATTCAGTTTTTTTAATGAATAAGTATGAAACATTTACCCATGTCCCTTTCGTGAATGATGAAAGCATACAATAAAAGATTTGTTGAGGATCAACTATAGAAATTCATATCAAAAACAATCTAATAAAATCATGTTCCTTGTCCTATGTTGTGTCCTTGTCACTAGATTTTGAGATCAAAAGATTTGAGAACCTTTACATGGGCCTTCTTGCAATATATTGTTCTATTTTTTGTTTGGATTGTACTAAAGCTAAAGCACATGATGCATTGTACATCCATGGACTGAATATAGTAGAAAATGTTAATTTCAATGGCAATATCTAGTTGTTGGATTTTGTTCATTACTATATATTTTATAAAATCAAATTGTTAGTTCGAGTTGTTGGTATTTTACAAGTAATGTTTATAGATATATAAAAATAATAATTTAATTTATTAATAAATTAATGATTAATAAATAATATTAATATTTAAATATTGTTTTTAATAATTTATGTTTTTTTTTTCAAAAATTCTATATGTTAGTTCTTTAAGAAAATTTAAAGGAAAGTGACAATCAAAATATTTTATAAAATATTCTAAATTGAGTGAAATACATTTTCTTTTTGTTTTTTAGAAGTTAATTTTTATTTACTGAAAGTAAGGCTCCAATAAAATATTTTATGTACAATTATAAGTTAATTAACATGAAGAAAGAGAGCCCTCAAACAGAGTGATAGGGAGGAGCGACAACATTGTGGTCAATACAATTAGTGATCATGCTAATCATCTACATCTTTTGAAGTGGATACACTTAACACATGCAAGAACATAAATGATACAAAAGACGAGATTGGATCACACTAGTTAGGATTTACCTCTAAATGAAGGTGTGTTAAGTGAATAATGAAAAGGGTAAGGTATTAAAGAGAGCCATGGTTTTGGAAGATCACAACTCTTCACTATGGAAGTAGACTCATCCTAATGATGACCCACATGATGAATCAAATGGATTATGATTATCTTCTAATTAAGCTTCATCTTCATAGTAAACACTCAAAGAACAAGGCAAACAAATTAATATTAAGGATGTTAATGTCAAAGTAGTTGAAGGTTATGGGGCAATGATGGATTACAAAGTACCTATCAAGATTTGTGAATTCGATAATTTGCAAAAATAAAGAGAAGGGGCAGGGCTAGACATATAATTAAAGGGAGGCCTCCCAAGCATAGGGTTTGTGGGGATAATTCCCCAAAAAGGACTTGCTCTAGGGATTGTAACTCATATTCCTTGTGCATAACTTAGAGGTTCACTAGTAGGAAAAACAATAGCACAATCTAAAACTTGGAATATTGAAGGATAAGGTTTATGCTAGAAGGGCTACCACCAACATTAAGCAAATTGACTCGGAAAATTGACGCTCATTGTTCCAAACCCAAAGTTGTCAAGGCATAAAACTATGAAATACTCACTCACTGTCAACCTATATTGTCACACAAAGGAGATGATAACCTACTGCATGAACTCGGTCTTAGAGAAAAACAATGATGTCTTGAGCACCATCCTAGAAGAACTACATAGATTTAATCACAAGTGTTATTGCCTTTTAAATATTGTCCATGTATCGAAACAAGGTTGGAATACTACAAGGAACTAGGGATTGAGGGAAATACTAAAGAGAACCAAGCTAGAGTAAATGCTTAATACCTAATCTCCCTCGTAGATTATGAAGCCAAGTATCAAGTTTTTATAGTTCACCTCGCTCTTTGGGATTCTAGTCTATATGTTCTTTACCTATTGTTATGGTAACATAGGATATGGGAGTCATAATACAAGTTAACTTTAGTATTGTGAAAAATGTACAAGCTTTTCTTTTATGTTCGATCATTCTCAAGGATTTTCAAATTTTGAATAATGGACTCTTGAAGTTCTTGGGCTCAAAAGAACATTATCTAAGAAACCAATCGATATTTACTTAGTTGAATTCTCAGTTTACTTATAAATATATTCACGCACACAAATAGATCATTTGGCTTTTACTTATAAAGAAAAGTGAAGTATGTTAGTCTCTTTGTCATTGTTTCAAAAAACAACAAAAAACATTCGAGGATCAAAAGAGGTTGGACTATAAATGATTTTTTTAGTTAAATTATTAGAGGATAATGGCATTAAATTTCATAGGTTCAATACTATCTTCTTCCTTTTTTTTTTTTTTTCAAGCCTAGGTTGGGGCCCATGGATGGAAGAACAATATGGCCACCAGTGTGATGTTATCACCGGGATTATGCGAAGTTCAATCAAGTTTGGACACCCCTTGAGATAGTTTAATTCCCCCAAAAATAACTCCCATCTTCAACCCCTCCCCATAAAATTAGAACCAATACCCTTATAAAAACTAAACTTCATATAAATCAAATAATCTACCAAATAATTCAATACTATCACAGTAATCTCAACAACAACAAAAAAGTTATCACCATATTTATCATTTCATATTTTATATATATATATCCCCAAATACTAGGAAAAAAAAAAGTGTTTTTCCAATAAATACATATAGGTTCTGACGTGTGTAGCATGCGAGTCTAGGAAAACGAATCAAAATTCAATGATGCGAACCGTATTGTTTGACTTTATAAGCACGATTGATAGTTTTAGTAAATAAAATCTCACTAGGTAGGGATGCGTTAAGTAGGCACTAACCTCATTTGTAATGATAATATATTCAATAATTAAATTTATTATATATATAGTTTTAGTCAGAGTAACTGTCATATTTATTATGGATTGATTATTATTTTAAGATTTTTTTTGGGAATATGAATTTAACTATTCATTTAATGTAATGATACAAATTTAGAAGTTAACTTCAATATGGTATCAAAGCTTTGACCCAAATTTAATTCTACCATTGGTTTCATTGTGAATTGATCACATAGTACACTAAAATCTCAATAAATTTAGCGATATAATTTTTTACAAAAATGTTATATTTCATTATTTAAAATATAATTTTAAATGTATCGATAGATTTTGTATCTTGAAAAACTATTAATACATTTTCATTATGTAAATTACAAAAAACTTAAATTAAAATTTTAATAAAATTTTAAATAAAAGTAACTAAAACACAACCAAAAAAAAAATAAATAATTAAATACATTTAAAATATTATTTAAATTAATACAACTTCACAAGCTTAGATATTTATCAATTGAAAATATTTTTTATTAAAAATAATAACAACAACGAAATAGTTTGACTTTTTTATTACGAAAAAAGCTTGATTGTATTTGATAAAAGATATAAAAAAACAGATTACATCTTGATATAGCCAGATAAAGATATATAACCCACCCTGTACAACACTGTAGAGGGAAGAAACCAGTGTTGATATGGCGTGTGTCCAAAAATCCCCCATAACAGGTGAAGAGACAGGAAGATATGTGCTTCAAACGAAAAGCAATCATCTTGAAGGGAAAATAAAAACATGAGAACAGATGGCAAAATATGGAATCTAGGAAAACTAGAGACTCTAAAAGGGGACACTTCTTCCACCAGTGAGAGGAATGCAAAATACAACAAAAACAGTGTCCTGGAAAAACATACTTGGGAAATCTGTGATAACAAAAAGAGGTTATGTGCCTAGAAGAGAGAATTCCTTAATGGAAATTTACCTTCAATTTTTATGTCCATATTCCAGAAGCCCACTTAAGAAAAGAGTCCTTTCTTTGATAATATATCAACTTGTGAATTTTGTGCTCTATTGATATGCTAAATAGTATAGTCATCCTTCCTCCCCCAGAGAGAAATGATTATGTTCAACCATCCAGATAGATGTTGCTTTTTAATATGATTCTTTCCTGTGACATGATCAATAATGATTTTGGAATCTCTGAAAATCTGCAAAGACTGAATATTTGGAAAAAAGTTGAAAGTAAGAAGTCTTGATAACGCCATTGCCTCTGCTTTGTTATTGGTACCCCTTCCCCCATTCCAGAAGATTTGGAATTGCTGATCTTTTTCCATAACAATAAGGACCCCACATCCACATATGCCATTTTGTGCTGCCCCATCAAAATATGCACTTGGGAAAACCATATGATATGATGATTTCTCTATTTGTTTTGCCTTACTATACTGAGAAAGTTTGATAGGGATAGTGTTATAGAGAGAGACAATGTTATCAAAAACTACCCCTAAGCCCTACTTCATGTCTTGAAATAGAATATTATTCCTCCATTTCCATATACACCAGAGAGCTAGTTGAAAGATTGGCCTCCATGATTCTTTCTAACTACTCCACCAAACAAAATCTTCTTTTACTGAAGGATGTGATGCATAGTTGAAACCAAAATATGAGGCAAGATTTCTCTAGAGTTTCTGGGCTATAGAACATTGAACAAACATGTGGTAATTGTTTCCAACAGCTGTGTAGGTTTTAACCCCGTACAGAAATTACCTGCATACGAATTCTAAATCACAGGAAAAATAAAAATGCGAGAGCATAACACATAAAACACATATACACAGAGATTTCCCACTGGATCTCAAAACCGAGACTACCAGCTTGATTTTTCATTATATTCCTTTCAATGTTACAATACATATTTATACATGCCGAAGCATCCAATACCATGGACCGAAAACCATCGCGTCCAAAACTGTGGACCGAAAAAACATAGGTAGGTTCGCCCAACCTTATATAGGGTCCAAAAAAAAATTTCTCGGGGCGCTGCCCCAAACCCCGTAGAGGGGGGCTGCCCGCCCCCGTCAAACCCCCGAACAGGGGGGCTACCGCCCCCCCTGTGACCCCCGCCTACACAATCGGCGTGGCGAAGGGGGGCTCCACCCCCCCTCTAACCCCCCGGTTCACTACGTAGGTTAGTCGTGGAAAGAATATAGCACAACCCAACAAGCTGATTTGCATATATAGCAATAACCAAGCCCTGAACAATTCCTTTTTTGCAAGTTTTCCCACGACAAATTTTTATTATGGAAAACCAGCCATGAGAAAAAGATGGTTTTATAAGGACATCCTGTTTTCCATAATACTACTGGAAAGATGGGAAGAGTTTGTGAGCAATTTATATTGATAATATTTGAGTAGATATCTTTTACCTGAACAGTTTCCAATCCATTTGTCCCCCTCCATATAAGGACATCTTCTTCCTTTGTTCGACAAAAACCATTGTTCCTTAAACTCCATTGAATATGTTCCCATTGTTGTGCTAAAACTCCTGTCATTCCCAAGAAGCATTTCTCCATGTTGGGAAAGGACCCTGCCAGTTCGCCATAACCTGATTCCATGTGAAATATCCTTTTCTATGAAAGAAATTCAATAGCAAATGTGATATATAGATATCATCGGCCCCACCCATGATCATATCAATCCCAATAAGAATTTTTTACCTGTTTGAAAGCTCCAGACCATGTTTTTGAGA
The DNA here is from genome assembly GCA_000404065.3 of Pinus taeda. Lineage (NCBI taxonomy): Eukaryota > Viridiplantae > Streptophyta > Pinopsida > Pinales > Pinaceae > Pinus > Pinus taeda. The sequence continues at coordinate 97,882 of APFE030461345.1, read as the reverse complement.
AAGATACATTCAACCTTACGAAAGCTCATCCATATTGCAGATCCCTGAGAGGACCCGATCTTCCCCATCCTGAACCAATATGTGATATCTCTGCTAACCATATATTTTTTCCTGATAGATTTGCTCCATGAGCCATCCCCAAAAGCTCCCCTCCAAAGAGACTTTCATAATAAAGCCTTTCCAAAAGTCCTCAGATCCAGAATACCCCAACCACCTTGCTTCTTTGGTAGAGTGAGATTACATAATTTTGAAAGCTGGTATTTTCTTTTCTCCTTATCACCTCCCCAAATAAAATTTGCAGTCAATTTGTTCATCAGATGAATGATACTTGCTGGAATATAATAAAGATGAGCCCAGTACATAACTAATTGGACCAGAACAGATTGAGTAAGAACTACTCTACCTGCCATTGAGAGACACTTATATTCCCACCCAGAAATCCTTTTAAAATATCTATTCGAAATCCATTGCCACTCTGATTTAGTATAGCCTTTTGCTTTTAAATGAAACCCCATGTATTTCATACCTTCCTTTATGGGCCTCGCCTCAATCCCAAACAGCTGGATCAGATATTCTAATACTTCCGTATTAACATCTCCATGATAAGAAAAGGATTTTGATTCATTTATATGCAGCCTAGTAGATTTTTGAAACCTCTCCACAATATCATGAAGACATTCCCAGGTAAGTCTACAGAGCATACCAAATATCAAGATGTCATCCACAAATAAATTGTGGGAGATAATATTATTCATGCTGATCTTCAAAGGCTGACACTTATGCTCTGAGACTGCTCTATTGATGTGAAGGCTTAAAGAGTCCATAGCCAAAATAAACAAGGGAGGGGATAAAGAACAACCCTGTCTAAGGCCTCTGGCAGCCGAGAAAAAGGTGGAAGGCAAATCATTAATGGTGATTGCATAATTTACATTTTCTACGCACGCTATAATCCAATTTATCAGCTGTGAATTTAATCCAATTTTTGCAAGTAAACATCTAATAAAACCCCAGTCCAGACAGTCATATGCCTTTCTAAGGTCAATCTTTAGAATGACCGCTTCGTTCTTTTTAGAATGCACAGTGAACAGACTTTCCTAGGTGTTTGCTATAGCGTCTAGAATATTCCTTCCTTGGAGAAAACCATGTTGATCCTGAGTCAAAAACCTGGAAAGAATACACCGAATTCTTCTAGCAATGATTTTTGAAATAATTTTAAACGAGGTGTTGCAAAGTGATATGGGTCTGAAATCCAGGAAGGAGGATACTTTCGATTTTTTTCGGAATGAGAGCAATATAGGTAGATGAAATAAGCTAATGAATGTTGCTTGTTAATCTTGATTCCTATACCATCCCCAATAAATCATTTTTTATGAGATCAAAGAAATGGATTAAAAATTCAATCGTCCACCCATCCGGGCCCAGACTCTTGTCTTTTTTAAAGGATTTCATAACCCTCAAGAGTTCCTCTTCAGAGATTGGCATATAGAGGCATTCATTTTGAGCTTCATCAAACATATGAGGGTATAAGTCGATACCCCATATAATATACTCAATCCTAACATCCCCAGATCTTTTGTATTGATTTTCAAAAAATTTCACAGCCTCATTTGTGATATCTTTCTGAGTATGAAGATAAATACCCTCCCCATCATTTATCCCCCAAATAGTGTTCCTTTCACACCCGGAGTTTGCAAATCTATGAAATTATTTAGTATTTCTATCTCCCTCTTTTAGCCAAATAGCACGACTTTTCAGTCTCCATGAGGCTTCTTCAATATCCAGGATCTTTTGTTTTTCATTTCTAGCTCTTTTATATGACAACGCATTTGCAAAAAGATGGAATTTTTTGTCAAGACACCAACGATCTTGTCTAATTCCATTTGAATATCATTAAGGGCCTTCCTATTGAGTTGTCTTTTCTTGAATTGCCACTCTTTTACATTCTTTCTGATAGATGAAAGTTTTTCTATAAAAGACAAGGTGGGAGAAGATGGGTCCATAGGAGGGAGGTCAATCCAGGATTTTTTAATAAGTTCATTGAAATTAGAATCTTCCAACCAAATTCTATTAAACTTGAAAGGATAGCCTTTCTTGAACCCCCGATTCCTCCATTTAAGAGATATTGGTCTATGATCAGAAATGAAACATTTTACAATACTTGATACTGGCATTCCCAAATGGTCAATTATGTTGTCATGGATAATAAATCAATCTAACCTTTTTGCAATATATGTAGATTCATTTCTACCATTGTCCCAAGTCGGACCCATCTGATAGGGACAAATATCAACAAAATTTCGATGAAGCATCGCATTTTTTATATAGTGGGTCAAATTTCTTACCACTGCCCCATGCTTCGCCAGAATTCAAGGTAACATTTAGGTCACAACAATCATCAGGGAATCAGTGTCTAAAAATTCTGATGATAAGAGCCTGTCCCAGAAGGGGAGCATGTCCTTGTATGGGGCATAAATATTCAAACTATGAAAGGGGCCAGCATAACCCTGAAAATTTGCTAGGAGCAGGATGCCTGCAAAACATCTGAAAGTCCTTGCCTTAACCCAGTCTGGATCCGATAGTACCATTAGCCCCCCTGATTGACCAATAACCTCAGTAGCCACAATGTGCCAAAAAGGAAACATTCGTCTAAAATAGGAAATGGATTCAGGAACAACATGCATAGTCTCCTGAATGAGAATAATTTTTGGTTGAACAGAGAGAAGAAGATTCTTTAGGGCCAAGAATTTTTGGTCTGCCCCTATACCTCTAATGTTCACTGAAAGAATGTGAGTCATGATGGTCTATTCTCAGGCTGGCTTGCTCTAAGAGGCCCATTTGTAGACAGATCGATAATAGGAATATCGATGAGAGAGAGGTCACGAATTTCAATGCCAGATATGTCCTTTCTGCCCCGGAAATGCCTGCCACCTCTGTTATGCTTTCTCCTAACAGTTATGTTCTTTGCTGAATTTGGACTAATATGTGGCTAAGATGGCTTTCCAGGTTTGTGAATCGTGAGAGGGTGAAGTTCTGTCAGGTCAAGCAGTAACTCCTCAACCAAAAATTGATTCATGTTTATTCCTTCAAGTAGGTCTTCATTAAATACATGAGGGAGAGACTGTTCAGTTCATCTCCCAATGACTGTTCATATTATTTATTTATCTATTTACATTATATTCACCCAATCATGAGGATTAGGTGTCAACATTCCCCCCTTAATCTGAAGGGATGTTGGTGAGTCCAAGAATCATTCTGAATCGTTCAAGCTTTTCTCTTCCAAGCGCTTTGGTGAAGATGTCTGCAATTTGCTCATTTGTGGAACAATGACGGAGATGGATTGTTTTGGCCTCAACATGATGTCGAATCAGATGATATTTAGTATTGATGTGATTTTTTCGATCATGGAACTTTGGGTTCTTGGCCAATTTTATTGCAGAGGTATTGTCAATCAAGAGTGGAGTTGATTGTACTTGTTTTACCTGCAAATCTTCAAGAATTTCCTAAGCCACACAATTTCTTTTGTTGCTTCAGCTGCTGTCACGTATTCTGCTTCTGTTGTGGAATCTGTTGGAACTAATTGTTTGCGTGATCTCCAGGAGACAACTCCTAATCCAAGACTCATAGCATATCCTGAAGTAGATACCCTGGTTTCTTTGTCTCCATCGAAGTCTGAATCAGAGTATCCAATCAAGTTGAAGTTGTCCACCTGTGTATACTTGATTCCAAGGGCTTGAGTTCCCTTCAAGTACCTTAGACCTCTTTTTGTAGCAGACCAATGTCCCTCACAAGGCTTTTGCATAAACCTGCAGAAGATTCTAGCAGCAAATGAAATGTCTGGTCTGGTAGTAGTGAGGTAGATGAGACTTCCAACAAGTTGTCTATATTTTGTTGCATCCTCAAATTCCTTTCCTTCAATAGATGTGAGCTTTAAGTTTTGTTCCATTGGAGTAGTAAGAGGATTGCACTATGTCATGCCAAACCTATTCAACAAATCTCCAATGTATTTCTTTTGAGAAAGAAATATGGACTTTGGATGTTGGGTTACTTCAATGCCAAGATAGTAATGAACATAGCCCAAATCAGTCATTTCAAAACTTTCCCCAATTCCTTCTTTATGGATGCAATGTAGCTTTCATTGTTCCTTGTCATTAAAAGATCATCTACATATACCACAAGATATACAACTGTTTTGCCAACTTTCTTGACAATTAAAGTTGCATCATCAAGATCAAAATGATTGAAGTTGAGTTTCAGAAGATGCTCAGTTAGTTTTTCATACCAGGCTTGTGGTGCTTGTTTGAGGCCATACAAGGACTTCACAAGTTTTCATACTTTATGTTCATGTCCCTTCACAGCAAATCCTTCAGGCTGGGACATAAAAACATTTTCTTTTAGATCTCCATTCAAGAAGGCAGTTTTTACATCCATTTGATGGACTTTCCAACCGTTCTGAGCTGTTAGTGCAAAGAGTGTCCGGATGGTGGCCCATTTTGCTGTGGGGGAAAAAGTTTCCTCATAATCAACCCCTTCCTTCTATGCAAAACCTTTTGCCACAAGCCTGGCTTTGTGCTTGTCAAGTGAGCCATCAGCTTTGTACTTGTTCTTATAGACCCACTTGCAGCCAATTGGTTTGGTTCCAAATGGAGGATCAACCAGCTTCCAAGTGCCGTTCTTTATGAGGGCATCATACTCCTTTTACATCGCTTCTTTCCATTCATCATGACAAGCAGCTTCTTTAAAGGAATTTGGTTCAAAATCTGTAGACAAGTTCAATTCACAATCAGAAGAAACATCCATATCAACAGGTGAATTAGAGTCATCTGCATCACCTCCATTTTGTCAGTTTGAATTTATGGTTCCTGTTTTTCCAATTTCATCAGGATGAACACTTTCAAGTGTCTTTGTCAGCCACTTTGGGGGACCTTTCTGAGATGGTCCAGGCTGCTCTGTTGATTGAGTTGGAAGTGAATCAAGATTGAGTCTCCCAATTCTATCAATTACATCACTTAAAGCATCATTCATTGTTGGAGTTTTAGTCGTGGGAGAGTATTCTTCAGAAGAAGATTCCACATGTTGATCTAGTATAGGAATCCCCCCTTCAAAATGTGGAATCTGATTCTCAAATTCTTGAAATGATTTCGTTTTTGCGAATCTATCCAAGAGATCAAGTTGCCGCTCAACAACATTGTCAGATTTGGATGATTCAAGAAAATTTACATCTCTAGATACAACAAACTTTTTATTTACTTCATCATAGAGGCGGTATGCTTTGGAGGTGTTTGAATACCCCAGGAAGATACACTTACGACTTCTAGCACCAAGTTTGTTTCTATGTACCTTTGGTATCAAAGCATAACAGGTGGAACCAAAGATCCTGAGGTGTTTTACCGAAGGAATATGTCCATACCACAATTCATAAGGAGTCTTGTTTCTTATAGCATTAGATGGACATCTATTCTTTATATATGCAGCACATAGAACAGCATCAGCCCAAAACATTATCTTTACATTTTTGAAGAAGAGCATGGATCGTACCATATTCAAGATTGTTCTATTCATTCTTTCAGCTACACCATTCTGTTGGGGATTATAAGGCACAGTTGTTTTATGTTTGATCCCATGTTGTCGAAGATAGTTTTCAAATTCATTTGATGTATATTCTTTTCCATTATCAGTGCGAATAGACCCAATATGAGATTGTGCATCATTTTCAATCCATTTATGAAAATTCTTGAATGTTTGAAAAGCATCAGATTTGTTCTTCAATAAATAAACCCAACACATTCTGGTGTAGTCATCAATAAATGTCATGATATATTTATTTCCATTTGCAGAAGAAACAGGAATTGGACTACATAAATCTGAATGAATAAGTTCAAGCTTCCTATGTTCTCTTGAATGTGAATCATGAAAAGACTCTTTGCTATGCTTTCCTAGAATGCAAGCATCACATTTCTTAAGTGTTCTAGGAATTGTAGGCAAACCAACAACACCATTTTTCTTCAATAAGAGGAGACTGTCATAGTTTAAATGTCCAAATCTAGCATTCCATAATAAACTTGATGGAAGTGTACCTTCTTCATGATGAGAAATATATGAGAAATGTTGTGCATGAGCAGATGTTCCTTGCAGTTTGAAAAGTCTTTCTTCTTCTATTCCCCTCATGACAAGTGAGTGATCAGATGCTTTTCTTACCTCAAGCTTGCCATCAAACATATGAATGGAGTGACCTTGCTGGTGGATGTGGACCAAGGACAATAAGTTTCTCTTGAGCTGTGGGAGATATAGAACATGATCCAGAAGAAAGTCTGGAAGACCAGGCAGTTTAAGCCTGATTGTGCCAAGCCCTGATGGCTTGATTTTTGACTGATCTGCAAGGTATACTGCTCCATCAACATTGTTAGTGAAATATTCAAAAAAATCTTTTCTATGAGTCATGTGACAGGTTGCTCCTGAATCAACCAACCAATCATTTTTCCAGGAAGCAAGTGAAGCATTAAACAAATCTTCATTTACTCCAATGTTACATTGTGCCTCAACATAGTGAGTGGTTTCAGGTGCTTTACCTTTGTCTGTATCATCAATTTTACCTTTCTGTTGGTCTCTTCTCTGCTCAATTTTGTCCCATGGTAGCTTGCATGTGGATGCATCATGTGATCCATTTCTTTTACAACGAATACAGTGCAAATATGCCTTTTCTCCTTGAGAATGTCTACCCGCCTGCCTCTGAAATATCTTCCTCTTCCTCTTCGTCTACCTCTTCCTCTTGTAGAATCTTGAGCAGGATGTTTTTCTTTATGAGCAAGGCACACAATCTCTTCAGAAGACTCAGGGGTGGTCTTCTTTCCAAAAGCTTTTTCTCTTTCAACAAACTTTTTCACAAGAGAGTCAAAGGTTACATCCTTGAGATTTCCATTTTCTTGCAAATACTCAAGATAATTGGAGTAAGTAGGATAAAGTGCCTTGAGAAATGAAATAAGAGGGATATCCAGCTGAACCTTAGTGGATTTGATATCATGCATTATAGACTTTATTTCAGATGCAAGAGCAAGAGGATCATTATTTTGTAGTTCAAGAGTGAAGAGTTTAATCATGAGTTGGATGACTTCAAGTGTAGAATGTGAGTCATAGAGTTCTTTCAACTTTTGTAAAGCTTCAAAGGCAGTTGAATATGATGAAATATGGAAACTCACCTCTTTATTTATAGATGTTGCGATTAATGCATAAGCTTTGTTGTTCTTGTTTTCCCAAATGGCAATCTCTTTGTCTGACGTAGGCTTTTCTAGGACACTATCTCCTTCTCCGACACACACTCCTTTCCACAACTAATTGAAGATGAGGGTATGTTGTATCATCTGGGACCAATCAGGATAGTTCTCCTTGCCAGTGAGAACTATTCCTACCATAAAGATGATTGAATGCATTTTGTAAAAAAAACTTCTGTTGATAGAAAAAATACTTCTGCTGATATATAGTAAAATGTACTCAAAAAGGCATTCTCAAAAGATTTCAAATCTCTTCCTTATATACCAATATGGACGCCAATACCCTGCAGTCAGGGTACCAAAAAATAAGGGGCTCAATACAATTTCATGTGTTAAAAATCTTCAAGTATATACCACAAAAACTTTAGAGTATATGCCAACAATAATGATATTATCTCAAGAGAAACTTTTGTTGTCAGATGGGAAAGCACAACGTTCAATCTTCAATAGTGGCTTTGTCACTCATATATATATATATACCATCCAAAAAGAAACTTTCGAATATCCTTCTTCAACGCAGCTGATATTTTTTTTTTTTAAAACAACAGATTAATCAACACATATACTATTTTAAATTTACCACCATTCAAACTCTATTCATGTACTATCAGAATTTCGTTGCGTTAAAGATATTCACCAAACAAAGTGCATTAAGATCATTCAAACACTATTCATATAATGTGAATAGAATTCCGCTTCATGTAGCGTTCACCGTGTCTCAAAATCGGATCCAAAAACCACAATTCATATCAATATGCAGCATTTAACAGTGTTCAATTCTCCAAAGCGTTCAACACACAGCCATGACTTTGGAATGGAATGAGGTCTTGGTTCGCCAGAGAGTGCTTCCGCTACACCACAACAATTGCACCATTCTTCTGCTGTGCCAGAGAACTGTCCACAACTCCCGTCAGACACACCAGCTCACCAGAATCCGGCAAGTCGAACCAGCTCAGAAAGGGTTCTTAAAAAAATGGCAGTCACAAGTTATAAAACAAATGAACAAATATTCGATTGGCTTTAAGACATACACACTGTTCACATGCTCTATTCATCACATTGCCTTTAAGAAAATTCAATCCAGAGTTTCATCGATGAACAACAATGTTAATACGAAGTTATTTGATGTAACTTCACAGTGTATGCATTCCGCAGACAGAGACAACATTAACCATCCTACTTTTGAGACCAGGGTCCGCAAGAAACTCAGAAAAGTAGCATGTCAGAAACATTTATAAATCAGTGAGAGAGCTGAACAATCAGACATGATAGAGTAATCAGGTGAATGCAATTCATGCAATGGAGCCGCAGGTGCAATGATGCCCTTTTTGAAACGTTTATGACAGTCAGAGAACTGAACAGTCAGACAGAGGGGTAGCTAATTTTATCGAGAACCTGCTAAGCTATATGGAGAGCAGACAGGGAGTTACAAGGGACACAAAGACTAAAAAAAGAGCTGGCTCTGATACCATGTCAGGCCAGGAGTAAATCCAGTTTGGCAGAAAACTGATTCATCTATTATTCCATAGGTAACCCATTGTTAGATACAATAGGGAGTGATTGTTCAGTTCATCTCCCAATGACTGTTCACCTTCCCAATTGATTTATTTACATAAAATTCGCAATCATGAAGATTTGGTGTCAACAGGAAGAAGAAGTAGAGACTAGATGCCATCATATTCAAGAAAACTTCCAGCAAATAGTAGCTTCTCTCTTGCTTGAAAATGAAGTATATCAACATCCTGATGTAGACAGTTATGATTCATCTTCTGAGGTTGTCAAAGAAAATTTGCAGTAGACTTGTCAAATGTTAAGTCACAAAGAGAAATAATAGGATAGACAATCAATTTTTTCATCAGCCCTTTTATTTCTCGGGTCTTTATTCCAGGAACAATCGTATCAAATTATGAGTTTTGAAATTCCATATATAGAAACTCAAAATAGAGAGCTCACTTTAAATGGAGATGAAGGTGTTATTTATGAAAGAATTGAGCTAAATAATGACAACTATACTCCACAGTTACAAGAAGATAATGAATAAGAGCAGGTTGTTCCAGACCCCATGGATGTAGATATTTTTGTTATTCAGGATGTGGCTGCCTCAATTGAAGATTTTCAAGAACACATTATTATTTTCCTTGATGCAAATGATAAGCCTAATGAATATATTATTTTCTTAATTCATTCTAACAAATATGTTGCATTGGACGACATAGAATAACTAGCGACCAAAAAATAAGGGAGTGCTTATATTTTTGCTGACATTTAAGACAGAGTAATGTTTCAGATTATTGAAGACCCTTTAGCCAATTTTTTGCATTCATCAAGGAAGATGGATTTTCTTGTAGTTATGGATTATGATTATCAATTTCAGTTAAATTTATAGTTTCCAATTGTAAAAAATTTCTTTCCATTTGAAAAAAATGAAAGAAAAGTCCATTCATCAAGCCATTTACTTTCATGGTTACACTTGTTTTTTGACTTCACTTGACCAAGCAGCTTGTGGATCAGTTAGAATAAGTAGGTTCATGAATAAGCTCAACCCTCTAAGCATCTTTTCCAACACTGTTCCAGTTCTAGTAGTTTTCCTTTGTAGTTTGGTATTATTTTTTAGATTACAGGTGTGGATAGATGTCACCAAAGTTTGAAGCCCGAGGAGAAGGCCCTAAGATTCCGATGAACTACTGCCATACGTAATGGAAAGGTCATAGTTGGTCAAGTTAGCTTTAGTCATTTAAAAGTAAAACTCCATCACCCAATGGTTAAGGAACATGGTCTGTTGTGTTCTTGGCACGTCATAGGGAGGATATCATACCCATTGGAGCCAATGTTAGGGTACTAGATTATAGGGATCATAGTCATTTTTGTCTTACTATTCATTTAAATTCAATTTGTAAATAGAAGTCTTGGTTTCATGAGTGTTAAGTCAAAAGTGTCTATTTGTAAACTCCAAAGTGTAATGTCATCATGAAAGAGTCTTAAAGGTCATGTCATGAAAGATCTACTCATTAAGAGTTAGTTATGTTGATGTTCTGTTAGTTATCAAAATCAATTTTGAGGGGAAGTTATGGTCATTAATGTCATGTCATCATCATCATTGTAAAAACACCCTTATTCATTTCTTCACATCATCAAGTGGGTTATCATGATTCCAAAGAAGGCATTAACTAGATCTGTGTTTGGTTCACTCTTTCAAAGAACTCTAATCATAATTGCTACGAAACCAACCTATTTCCGACAAAAGTTGTTGCCTCCACCTTACTACATAGTCCACCCTTGAAGATCATCATACCCTATTTTAAGAAGGTTGTAGAGCCTGTACATTCAATGATGGAGACCCCAGAAGGAAAGAAAAATTATAAGGGAGGAGATATAGTCAGATATGAGCCCGAAGATTTGAATCCAGTGAATGGTTATCCTATTATTGGAGTATCTTTTGAACAGTTTGGGATCTTTTGTGATAATATTCAAGGCCAAGGCTACCACTTTTAGCTTACCATTTAAAGTGTGCACAAGTCATTTTTTGGTGAAGTTTGCAAAAATGCAGCAAGGACATGCTGCAAATTTTACATAGTCCTTTATGTCGATATGATGGTGCAATGTCGAGGTTTGGATTGTCCTGTGGGGTGTTATAAGGATGTAACAACACTTATATGTTTCCTCCAACACTTTATTTCAGAAAAACTCATCATATGCTCCAAAATTTGAAGTTGCGCAAGTTAGAGTTTTGCTGCACAAACTGGAGGATGTTGTGAAACTGAGAATTGCTACGTATTTCAAAGAATTGTCAAGCCATTCATGAGTAAGGGTGTATCTCATTTCTATGATATTTTTTACATTGTATGTGCCCTAGTTCATCTTTTCAAACTTAGAAGAGACCTCCAGATTTCCTCCAACCATCTTAAGCTACGACTGTTGCGTGTTTTGTTGTGCAAGTGCATTGTGCAAATGTATTTTAATCATATCTCTTAAAAATTGTACCCGTTTTCCCTTAAATTTTTACAGTAGATGCATGGGGGTGAGATGAATAAACTTAGTTAATTTCATCCCAAAATGTTTCACAGGTTTGAGAAACGGGCCATCATCATCTAGTAACAACAATTTTCATATTTTCTTGAAATATGTGAGTCATATTTGGCTCAATTTTTTTTGGAGAAGCATTATGACGATATTAACCTTGTGACAGAAAATAAGCTCAATTTGATTCACCGTTTATGAGATATTAAAAAAATATTAGTCACAAGGGAAGTGCTGTGAAAGTTTGCTGCGTATTTGGTAGAAAAGGGAGATGGTGGTTTGAACCCATGTTTTCAGTTTTTGGGCTCTTTCATAGGTTCATAACCTTCAAAGGGACATTCCTATATGACTCACCAATTTCATATTTTCGGAGATAGACCGGGAATGTGCAGAACTTGAAATGCTACGAAAGTTGTTGGGAAACTAGAAGATTCGCAACAGATGCTACGTTTCTTACACAACCCTTCTTTTGACTTGTAAATTCAATTTTTTGGTTTATATAAGTCGTTTGGATCATGTGAATAGGTTTCATTAATCCTTAGGAGGTGTAGTTAGTGGTTTGTTTTAAATATTCCAACTTTGATGATGTACTAAGCATAGATTCGTAGTAGGTAATTAGTTCCTATTTTTTGGTTTATATAAGTAGTTTGGATCATGTGAATAGGTCTCATTAATCCTTAGGAGGTGTAGTTAGTGGTTTGTTTTAAATATTCCAACATTGATAATGTACTAAGCATAGATTGGTAGTAGGTAATTAGTTCCTATTTTTCATCTAAGTAGGTGAAAATGCAATGTATCTGGTTGTTCAATAGCTATATTTTAAAAAATTTGACCTAATAACTAGGAATGGAATATTTTTATGTATATAAGATGTAAAAAAACATAGTAATATTTTGGGGTTGGTTAATGTGAAGAAGCAAGGCTTTCTATTTTGTATTTTGTATCAATTTCTCAAGTGAATAGAAGAGTGCAAAAGGAGTTTGACATGGATTCTTGTGTCATAACTTTGTTGGTATGTTACCCTCTATGTTATCAGTTTTATCTTATGGTCCATGGTTTAAACATGTCTTCATGTTTTATCATAAGAGTAAATATTTCAGAATTCACTATTATGCTCTATTTTATATAAGCTAAACATTTTATGTGTCTTTTTCCTCTTAATGGAAATTCAAATTCATATGTGACTTGACACTATGATTTTCATCCTCGTGATTCTGCACTCACCCTCCCTACAATAGAATTAAGTTATATTGTTAGCAAAATTGTCTATCATGCCCCTGCCTAAAATACCTTAACTATCCCTATTCACTTGAAATCATTAGTTGAAACTGGTTTTATGTTGAGTGGTTCTTTCCTCTCTTACCTTCCTTCAAAAAAGTAAATCAAATATGCTCTTCTTATCTTCATAACTAGCCTAAGATAAAAAAATCATTTAGTCATCAGGTCGACTGAGAAAAAACCTAGTGAGAGAGCCCTCTCCAAGGCTAGTAGGGTTGATCCTAGCCTAAAATTGGTTTGAGGTTACCTTTGTAATCCTTTCTTAGACTAAAAGAATTTACAGAGTATTAAAATGTCCTGAGGCATGGTATAGGCCCTTTAAGGAGAACATATAATTTATCCCTGGCCTATCAAGGAGGGGGGAGGATTTTCCCTAGTTCCTTGATGTCTCCCATGGGGTCACAACAGAGAGTCCACTTGCATAATCTCATAGATATGTTGGGCCTCATACAATTCAACTAACAGATTTTCAAGTGTGTGGTGGACAATTAATTATTTTGCTGCACAGGAGGTTAGGTGCCTCTCATTATTAGTGACCACCATTGAGTACTTTAATAATGATGAGTAGCACATTAGTTTACCTCTTTTGTATTATGTTGATTCATTGATTGATGTGCCACAATGTATCAGATGGTCAACCATTTTTTTGAGGTAGTTTGGTATGGCTTTAGATAGAAGTCGTGTGATGATACATGGGAGGAAAAGCTCCCCTTTCACTTTAGATATTTTTTGTTTATTTTTTGAGAGGTTTCAAGAAACGAGGTATATATTTGAATGCAACCCTCCTAGGCTAATGACTGAGGTACAAATTCTATGTGGGGCCAAATGGTTCCCAAGAGGGTTCTGCCAAAGTATCTGACTAGGATTTCTACCCATGCACTAGTGCTACTGGGCAGTGAGGATGGCCATACGTTTATCTTGTTGTTGTTTTTGTACACATGTATAGATTGGAGATAGTGTCCCAATATCCTCTTCACACCAAATGAGCTTGTAGATGATAGAGGTAATATTAGTGTTTTCATTAAATTAATTTAGTTCCATTTTATTGTCTTAATTAATTAGAATAAAATTTATTCTAGAACGCTCTTTAACTTGTTTTATTAGCTTGTTTAATGAAATTCTCTAATTATTGTTGTGTATTATATAATTTGTAGACATCAATGCATTCCTTGGGGACATGCCTCCTCCCCCACCAGAGGGAGCAAATGAGGAGATGGGCGAGTCCCACGAGGGTGGGGCATGGGCATTCGGGCCTGCAGATTTGGTATGTGATCTAAGACGGACTATTGGGGTAGATCGTGTAGAGTTTTGAATGAGGAGGGAGTTTGCCCTATTAGGGCCCAAGAAATTAGCATAGATCCTAGGTCAAGGGGTACTTTGAGGGGCTATCCACACGAGATGATGACTCTTATGCATCACATCATTGGATCTAGTAGGCTACCTAAAGCAATGAGGGATGTAGGGAATGTAATGCCAAATATGTCAAACCATTCACACAGTGCTACGTTGTCAAATCATGATAATGAGAGTGGTGATCATGTTTTTGGTAGTACTACCCCATCAGATCATGGTCAGGGTTTCACCGATCTTTCGAGTAGTACACCTGCTCGTCATTAACCTTATGATCATATACAATAGCTAGAGGATGTGCCTCATGTTTCTCTTGATAGAGAAAACAACCAACTCCTCCTCTACCTCAGAGTTTAGAATACGTTGAGGCAGTAGCTGACTAACGATTGTCTTCTGTTGTAGACCATGTTGCCATTACTACATCTGTTGCATAAAATATTTGATTTTAATTATATGACTTATATATATATATATATATATGGTGCATTTTTTCATGTTTATGTACTTAATTTATATGTTGGTGTTGATGTGCATATTGCTAGGTCATGTTAGATATGCTCATTTAATGTGCTTGCAAATAGATGTGTATGTGATAGAAATTATTTGATATGAGATGTATTAATTTGAGGATGTTTAGAGTGATGATGTTAGATTATAATGTTTGTGTTTTTTTTAGATGTGATCATGATGATGATTCCCTATTAGATTATTATATTTGTGTGTTAACTAATGACATTTATATGTGTTAGAGGTGTATATAATTAGATTATGGTAGTGAATTTGAATGTATATCTTAGATGATGTTTATGTTAGTTAGATAGTTATCATCATGATGATTATTTTTATGAAATAATTTTTATTATAGATTATGTATTGGTGAACTTATATCAAAATATTATATATGAAATTGCATTCAAAATGAATTAAAAAAATACAAAAATATTTTTATAAATTACAAATTTTAGTATGATTGAAACTATGCTTGTAAAATGATGATAAATATTTTTCTCTTGCTTAGATAGTTGATTCATAATCATTCAAACTTTATTAGTAAAATAGTTCAATACTCATAAAGAAAAAATAATTAAAGGTAGAATAATTTAGTTAGTTCTTAATAAGATGAAAATGTGTGGCTCATTCAATTTTTACTATGAAATATTAATAGTAATAAATTATTTAAAAATACACTTTAACCAATGAAAACTTACACTATGGTCGATGTATATATAGAGATAGAGAACCAGCATTATATATATGTATATTAATCACAAATTTATTAATCACTAAAAGAGATGAAATCTTTTGACATGTGAATGTTTTTTCAAGTTTTACATTCTAAAAAGAGATTTTCATGTAATGAGATTTGATCCCTCTCGTCTTTTGGTAGATCTATTATTAAAATGGATCTATATTGGTTTATAAAATTCAATGTATTATTAAATTTTAAAAACTTAAGTCATAATTTTTTATAATTAATTTAGATTTAATATAACTTAAAAAAATCTATTTTTATAAAATGTAATTTATTACTAAAGTTATCAGATTTTCAAGCAATTTAAATTTAATATTTATAGCAACTGTTACCAATTCAAATTAGAAATTTCTCTCTCTAAAGATGACGATCTAGAAATGTAAAATAGGGCGTGTGAAGTTACTTGTAGTTGGGGATTTTCTCTATTGTATGTTCTCCCTTAAAGAGGCAAGTGATTTTTTTTCTAGTAATAAAGATATAACATTTTGGTGCTATTTTGGTTCTTTATTTGTTATTGTACTAGTTTAAATTTAACTCTTTTTAATAATAAATATGTGTTAAATAATACAAAAATCATACTATATTAGATTTAAACTTTTTGACAAATAATATATTTGATTATTTCTTAATGAACAATCCAAGAAATATTATTTTTTCCACATATTTATCATGAGATAGTCACTAATCATGTTTTCATATTTCTCCCAGCTAATATTACGTCATGTTCACAATGATAAAGACATGTACTTCAAATAATTTACTTATAAATAGATAAAAATAAATATTTATTTTACATAATCTAAATAAATAAATAAAATGCATCACCAAGTCTATCATAAAGTCAAACAAATGCTTCTTAATCACCATCACACTATTTATCATTTCATTCTTAGCCATAAAATATTTATTAATTCAACTTTTATTTATAATTTCCATTGAAAAGAAAAGTCAAAATTGTTCCATTATCCATGGAGAAAAAAATAAAACCTCTCATGCATCCATGTAATCCCATTTGTTTCTGTTATGGTCCATAAAAAGATGTAACAAACATTTTATACATGCATAATACCTCCTTTTAGTTTTTCAAGAACTCTAATTTAAATATAGTAAACATGACTTTACCTCTCATGTCAAGAATTTAATCTTACATATTAATACACAAATTTTTCATTGTTAAAGTCCTCATAGAGTTATCATTACATGATTTATATTGAGTTTGAACTAAAAAGGAAGAAAAAACATGTGAACTGATTAATAAACCAATAAGTATCTAAATCAAGAATAAATCTCCAATCTTGGTTCTAAATTCACTATTTTCTCATTTTGGTTATATTCTTCTCATTTTCCTATTTGAGAAGGATTGTGATCTTGAATCCTTATTATCATAGATATTATACACAACTATAAATACTTCTTTTTAAGTTTAAAAATGTTTCCGCTACAAAAAAAATGTGTAAAAATGTTTTTGAATCTTACCAATTATTGAAAATTCCAACAAGACAAATAAAAAAAAATATGATTAGTGAAATTGTTAGGCCCCTATACTACTAGTGTCACCCCTTATTGTTATTAGTACAAACCACTTATTATATTGATGTACCCATGTAGTGCCCATATTGTTACTATTGTGCCCCATAGAAGCCCACTATTATTATTATTGTGGCCTTACATTATTATTGTTATGTCGGCTCTGGTTATGTTATGACCCCTTAGACTCCTATATATAGAAAGGAGGTCTTTTCATTTG
>APFE030461345.1:1264-71311 GCA_000404065.3 Pinus taeda | reverse complement strand
TTTCAAAATCTAATTTCATAAAGTATTTTAAATAGTAAAAAGTTATTCACTATTTCATAAAATTTCCCAAAATTTCAAGGGAGTGATTGCAAGAGAGACATACCAGGAGCATTGTGCAACAAAAAAAAACTTTGGAGCAACATAACTATTCAAAAGATCAAAAGATGAAAGTTATGGTGATTAACTTAAAACCATGCATAGTAAAAAAATTATATTTTATTTTTATTTTACGAATAAGTTTTTTTATAATTTCTACCATGGTTTAATTAAAAGAGAGATCATTTACAAGAGAGACATACTGTGAACAGTGGAGCAAAAAAATGTTTTGGAGCCCTTAGAAAGATCATAATTTAAAAAGTATGGTGATTCACTCAAAACCATGCATAGCAAAAATTTTGAATTTTAGTGTTAGTTTTTTTTACAATTTATGTTAGATTTATTCACAATTTAGACAAAAAAAATTAAAAACTATGTATAATAAAAAAATGTACTATTGATTTTACTAGTAAATTTTTTATGATCTTTATTCCTATTTTAATTTAATTAAAATTCAAGAAAAAAAACAAAAAAAAAAAAACAAAAAAAAAATTCAATACTTGCCTTAATCCCTTGCTTTGACTGCAAAATTTCACTTTATGATTTAACTCCCTCTACCACTTCACAATTAAAGTGTTTTATTTTAGGCATTTTAGATTTAATGGGTTTGTGTACTTACTATATATAGATCTCTTGGAATGTAAAGTAGGGTGATCACTTATGGAATTAGATCCAAACCCTGCCAACCCTATCTGTTTAAAAAACAAATGACGTATGTTTCATGGTGCACTAATGTAAAATAACACACCAGTGTGTCCTAAGTAATATAACACACCAGTGTATTATAACCGCTAGTTTTCTCCAATCTCTTCATCAGTGCTCACAGTGTAATATAATGCACTGACGCACCTTTGCCAAATAGCACCATTAAGTCATTTTGGTGAGTTTATTGTTACAAATCGCACTGTTATAATTTAAAATTATTTCACAAAAATAATTTTCGCTGACAGTGTTGAAAAATTACACACTCAGTGCGTTTTATGGTGTAAATACACTAGCACATTTATTAAAAAAGAAACATCCATTACAAGAGCTCTTTTTTTTTTTTTTTTTTGTAAATTGAGTATGTCTATTACTATAAACAGAATATATACAGCAAATACATCATGATCTCATCCCGCCCCGAAGGGAAACCGGGCCTCTTGATCATCCAAAAAATGTCAGGTTGAAACAAAATTGACTGTTTGCCACTGTATCAAACCAGTTTTCCAGGTCTATTACTATATCTAAGATCCTACTATAGTCTACGAAGATCTTTCTATTCATCAAGATAAACATATGTTGCATGCCTAAAGAAAACAAAAAGATCAAAATTTCCAAAGAACCAGGAACTTGCCGTAATTCTACTTGTCTGGGCAAGCTTGCTGTCCTTTCTCCTGTTTTACCAAAACTCCACTGGCCACAAGCTGGTTCTGCAGGTCCTCCAGTCTTTTTTCCTGAAGGAGCATAGTGATTACAATGTCCTTCAGCTCCTTTTTCACATTTGGAAGGCCTTGAACCATTTCTGCCATCTCCCTGGCAACTTGCTCTAAGGCTTTTGCCATCAGGCGTTTCATAACCCAATATAAATGGAGGGACTGCTTATAGAGGGTCATTCTGCCCCTGGTATGGCCAGGATCAGGCATAATGGCAGCCCATTCTTCCATTTCCTCTTCTGACTGAGCCTGGATAGCGTCCTCCTCCTAGTGCTCCATGATCTTTCTTATTTTTGGATTGGAGTTTTCTCTGTAATCCTTCTCTACCATTCGAATTCTATCACTAATCGTCTGTCTGGGCCTCCTGGAATCATCGCCCGCCGCAGGTGCGTCTTCCGGTTCCTGGATGGGGCTACATTGCCGGCCCCTCCGCCTTCTTCCCTCCGCCACATCCCTGCGCTTCCGACCTCCTCGGCCCCTTCGGCCTCGACCCCGCCTTCCTCTGCCTCGCTGGCCTCCTCTGCTTCTACCACCAAAATTGTCCCTCTCTGGCTCATTATCCTCACTTTCCTGACCCGGCAGGCATTTCCAGCGGTTCCGCCAGACTTCCTCCTCCTGAAATTCATGCTGCTCCTCATTATCCTCTTCAGAGATTTCCACGAACTGGACGTGCGTATTCCCTTCGGCATTAACCTTGCGCTTGCCTTTCAAATCCACCGGACTTTTCTGCTGGAATTCTTGCCTCCCGCTTCTTAGCCACCTCCTTCCACTTGCGCTGCCTTCTCCTTCCATTAACCTGTTTTCTCTGCACCTTCCACCTCGCGTCTTCCTCACGGTGACAGGCCCAGACCGCCAAAGCACTACCGAGACGTCAACCGAAAATAACTCGTTTCCCCCTCGGATATACCCAAATCTGCAGCACACCAGGTCGCTACGAACAGCAAGTTTGCACTCCTCTCGGCCCGTTATCCCTCTCTTGCTCCCTGTTTTATCTCCGCCCGTCCTGGTAGAAATATTATTGTGGTTGTATCTGTATCTGTTCCCACGGTTCATCACATCATGGTGCGACCTGCTCACCGTCTTGCCGTCCCATCCGGTACTCTGGCCACCTGCAATACTGAGCCTCTGCGTGACCTGATTTCCCTGCCAGCCGCTCCACCTGCCAAAATTAATCCTTCCTTGATTAATCTTGATTACACCTTCGAACGTGTGCTGCCGGGACGTCACTTTACCCCCTGCCAGGTCAGCCAGCCCGATCGGGCGATCAGTTGTCTTCGGAGTGACTCTTTGTTGCCTCCTCATTATCACGGATTAAAATAGTTTTGAGTCCTGCCCAGTTTTGATCCCTTTCCAGGGGAGTCCAGCTCGTATCCAGTTTGCTGCCAGCTTCCTTACTTCCCCAATTTGCAAGGAAGTCAGCTGCCTTATTCCCATCACGGCGGACGTGGAAAAAGGTTTTATATTAAATCCTGGTTAGCATTTCCTCTATGTCCTGTATGATTGCTGCCGTCCTCCAACTTTTGGCGACCTTATCCCATCCCTGACCATCCTTGAGTTTTCGCAGCATCTCAATCGTGATCTGCGAATCCCCTTCTATTTCCAAGTATCGATATCTATTTCGAGCAGCTATCCTTAGGCCTTCATGCACCGCCCATAGTTCCGCTTCACTGTTCGTCATTTCACCGACCCACTCAGCGAAGACTCACCTAGTGTTTCCTTCGCCATCTCTGAATATGCCACCAAGGCCTGCCGGGCTTGGGTTACCCTTCGAGGCTCCATCGAAGTTTAATTTGATGGAATGGGCTTCTGGATATCGGAACCAATTTGGGTTGCGGACCCGCGGGTTGTTTTGATGCTCTTTCCTTGGGTATATCAAGTGGAAATCTAGATTTAGCGTTGAGGCTATTCTCCCTTCCCCTGGGTCCACCTTCCAATCTTCCTCGTCCCATTTTTCTGACAGCACTATTTCTCTGATGGCTTTACTTATCTATTCCCAAACCTGTTCTGGCCTGCTTTGTTGTCCCTTAAATATTCTTTTGTTGCGTTCCTTCCAGATGTACCAGATTGTAAAACCCACGGCCAAGCTCCAGATTCTTCTGATAACTTTGCTCTGGAATTGCCCTGTTCCCCATTGACTTATGGTCAATCTAATGCTAGTCTGGTCCCTCATTGTTTGACCAAATAACCCTCTGATCTTTTCCCAAATATGTTCTGCGAAAGGGCACCTATTTAGGAGATTCTCTTGGTTCTCTGCTTCTCCGTTACATAAGCTGCATCTTGATGGACCCTGAAAACCCCTCTTTATGATTTTATCCCAAGTTAATATCTTTCCTTTTCTAACCTGCCAGGTAAAGATGGTGACTTTTGGCCACCATTTGGCGTCCCAGAGCTTCTTCCAATCTTGTTCTTCGACTTCCTGATTTTGTCTTGTACTTAGGAAGTAAGCTTCCTTTACTGTGAATGATCCTTTCATTGTTTTGCCCCATCTTAGGATATCTTCGCCGATCCTATGTCTGATCTTCCTGAGATCCATCTCACGCAGGTAGCCTTCCTCTATGTCTCTGGTTATGTCCTCGGTCCATTCACCTGGTTTTTTCCATCTCCTCCATATTTCTCTGCCCTCTTCTTCCATCCAATAGTCCTTTGCCTTGAACATTCCTAGCCTTAGTGCGCTCTGTTGAAGGTTTTGTAGGGTTTGCAATTCACTCATCTTTCTCTTTTGCTGCCATCCATCTTCCTAGAAGGCAGCTTTTTCTCCCCCCGGGATCTCCCAGAAGGCATACTGCTTTATTAATTCTCTATTCTGGCTAGCCAGGTTCCAAATGGAAGAACCTTGGGGGATGTTCTGTATTTTCAGTTTTTCCTCTATTTGTTCCGGCATATTGTATTTGTAATTCCATATCCTCTTCCATACATCAGACCCTCCTTGCAGCCATCTCCACCATAAATTAGCCCCTAGAACCTTATTTAGAATTTCAGGATCTCTCAACCCCAAGCCTCCTTCAGCCTTCCTTTTGATCAGATGTGTCCACGATACGAGGGCCCATTTTCTCTATTGAGTTGGACCACCCCATATAAACTTTCCAAAAATCTCTCTCATTTTTGCACAAACTCCTTTCGAGGCTGCTCTGATCGAAAGAGAATAAACAGGAATTGCTTGGAGAACCGCCTTAGAAGAACTATTCGGCTGGCAATGTTCAGAGACCGGAACGCCCAGTTTGAAAGCCTTTTTTTAATTTTGTCGATAACTTACTACCAGTTCCTCATGCGTGTTGGGTGGATGTCCAGTTGGTTACCGAGGTACTTAGTGGGGAGATCTCCTTGTTTAAATCCCAGGGTTCTAGTGAGGTGGGCCTTTATTGCCTCCGGAGTATTGAAGATAAAGGTACACGATTTCTCCTTATTAATCTCCATGCCAGACGCTTCTGAGAAGGTCTCCAAAACTTCCTTGATTATTCTGACTTCCCTGAAGCTGACTTCTCCAAAGAGCATAATATCGTCAACAAAGTGTTGATGAGTGATGGTTAAGTTATTTCCCCAAAGCTTTAAACCTCTGAGCCTATTTCTCCTAGTTTCTCTTTTGATGACTCTTTTTTATTGAAAATGATTTTATTTATGTATAAAATATATTTAATAGCTTATGTATTGGTATAGGTTGTATATTGATAAAAAATGTTTGAGAATGTGCCAAGTAACAAAAATAATGATCGACATAATGACAACACATAAAAAAAAGTAGAGAAGGCAAGTTCTTTGTAAATTCTTTACAAAATTAATATGGTTGAAGTATATGTAAGTTTAACTATTATGTATTTGTTAGCATGTGCCATGCAGAGCCACAAAATGAAGAAGGTCAATAAAATTATTTCTAATCTAAGTGTAGAAGAGCATAAAAGCCTAATAGAAAGATTGCAAAATGATGAATCATATGAATGATAGTATTTTTTTAAATTTTCATTAATAATATACCTAAGAATATTAGATAACATATTTCAAACAATTTATTAATTATACATGTTTAATGTTCTACAGGGAACAATAGCAAATGAAAATATCAATGTCGTTCTAAGAAAATAAAATTATAGAACATGTAAATGATGATGAATTGGTCCTTAGCTCATCTGGGTTGGTGTTGGTGGCTAATGAAAGGGGGCTTTGTTTTTACAAAAACTATGAGGGATCTAGTGGAATGAATGTATATCCGTACTTTCCACTTACAATATAAAAATAAATCTAATGATTCCAAGAACAAAATTATATTTAAACTACAGGAAACATTTCCAAAAGTAATGGTTAATGAGACATGTGAGACTTGCAATAGAAAAAACATACAACAACAAAAAATAATCATTCAAAAGGTAATATTCCTACATAAATGATTTTATAGAATTATATGTATATAATACTACAAAAAATTCATTTATTAATATCAATTTTGTTGTATTTAATTTTCATATTGTTGAAGCATGTAGCAAGAAAGTCTGAATTTGATTTTTCCTTGGTCAAATTGAGAAAATTTGAATTTGCACATCAGAAAAAAACTTGGATACAGTTAACTTGTGTGACATGGCTCTTGTCACTCAATGAGCTCTGTAAATTCAAGTTAGAGGGCTTGGAGTTCAAGTAAGCATGTGTGATTACTATTTGTAGAAATCAAGGTCAATTATTTCAAGTTGTTTTTAGTTAAACTAGTTCTAACTATTGAAGCAACTAATGGAAAGTCAGTGGTGTAGTCGGACATTAGTCTAACTCAGTGATCATCTAGTTAACTAATAAATCAATAGAGAATAGCTATTTCAGGCATAGAATTCAAGTTCCCCAACTGTGGTGGAGATTCCAATGAAGTGTAACATCAGTTGTAGACTAGACTTGAGTGTACACGTGTTACATGAAGTGAGATGATCAACCTTGGGAATTGCATAATCAATTGGAGTAAAATTCCTAAATAATAGGGGCCTAATACCTCAGGATTTTCTCAAGGAAATAGGGGCTCAAGAAGAGGCATAAATTGACTAAGTCTGTGTGAGAGCTTCTCATTGAGCAAAGAGATAGTTTATTCACTTGCAGGTTGAGCTTAGATTGAGCTAAAAATTGTAATACAGTCTCTATTCATTTGATTAATGAAAACATGTGTGAGGGGTTTTCAGTAGTTGTTTTCCCCTAAAACAATAATCTGCATGTCTGATATTGTTGTTCTAAATTGTGAATTGAATTTTGCAGAGTAGTAGAGTAGAATTATGTTTCTTGATTTGGATTAAAATTTCTTGAGAAGTTGCAATTATACACCATATTTCTACATCGTATCATAGCAAGATTCACATTAGAATAGGAATTTTGAAGTTTTTCCTCAGGAGGTTTGAATTTTCAGCTCCATTGTAGCAGGATCTCTTCAGAGTTGGGAATATGATCTTCAACAAGCTAATATTAGAATATGACTTGGAAGCCAGCTCAAATTTCTTTGGATGGAAGGATCACATGGAGGTGGCGATTGATTAAAATGGATTTATAGAATATGTCAAGACATACATTGTAAAACCAGGATTAGTTGATGCCCAAAACTGAGCTCAATAGAAGAAATATGTAGCCAAGGCGAGGAGAATAATCTTGGAGGGAGTGCGAGACCACATTGTCTCAAATGTCCATGGGAAAGACACTCCTTTTGCAATGTGGAAGGAATTGACAAATCTATTCCAGAATAGCAGTGACCATAGAAAACTGGCCCTCAAAGACAAACTTTGAAATATCAAAATGCAGAAGAATGACACTACCCTGCAATATCTCAGTAGATTTACACAATTTCATGACGAGCTTTGAGGGGTTGGTGTGACTATTGAGAAAGATGAGTTGGTGAGCCTAGCTCTTCTAGGCCTTCCCAAAAGATGGCATAGCTACTAGGACTCGGTGAATGAAACGGAAAAGTTTCCGAAGTGGGAAAGTTTATAGTTTGATTTGGTCCAAGAAGTGTTTAGGAGAAATAATCGGGATGTAACTTCATCCAAAGTAGAGGATGAAGAAAAGTTTACATTGGTTGGAAAGGGAAAGAAGGGAAAAGGGAAGAAATCTCAAATCAAACTAGAATCCATCCAAAGGGGCAAGAAGAAAGACTTGTCCAAAATCAAATGCTTCAATTTTCATGAATTTGGGCACTATGATACGAAGTGTCCACACAAAAAGTATAGAAAGAATAACTTAGGAGGAGCAATAGGTGAATCCTTGGCATCACAGTTCGAGCTTGACTTCACCCTTATCACACGCATGTCAAACACTATGATGGGGAGTGTGTGGTACTTGGTTTTATAGCATAATTCAGCACTCCAGCAGTTCTGATGCTCTGATATGACCTTAGGCAGCCATTTTCCACTTAGAATTGATCATTTATTTAAAAATAATATTTTCAATCTCATACATGACTCTGCCCTTTCAAAAGTGCGTAAACACATGGTTACCATAATATAAAACTCACATACATAATTAAAATATGAAAAAATAAAAATATTTCTTATTTCTCGGGCGGGGTTTACGGGTTTTATTGAAAGCCCCCCTACAGGAGCTCATGGTGCAACTGAATCAATTGATTTCTGGTGGTATTTATACACGTCATGGGAAGGCCTAAATCATAGAAGGAGATAGGATATCGAAATTATAGTCCTTTTGTTCCCGGGTCAACTTTGCTTTTCCCCGTGCCTTGTGCACTCCCAGTCATAGGAAACCATTGTTTCCTTGCATAGATGTTCGTATTCCATTATATGATGTCATTTTACACATACTTGAGAGGTGATATTTGAGGCTTGGGCTGGATGGATCTAAAGGAAGGTTTCGTCAATGTCGTGGTCAGATCAAGTTGTATTCTTCCACTACTATTTGCTAATATCAATAAAGAAGCTTTGTCTTGTTCTTGATATGTTATGATCTCATGTTTTTTATGATTCATGTCTAATATATCATGATTTATATGTTTACACTTGATCATTAAAAAATTTAGTATGCACACACTTTGAACTACCTGCTACGTATATGCTTCTCTGAATTGTGTTGCAAGTTTGATCACTTTGGCGGAAGTAGAGGGTTTGAACCCTTCAAGATTGACATCAAACATAGGACCTACAAATACTCCTCTCAAACCCAACTTTAGTAGTTTACATAGTTTGCTTGCTTGAATGTATGCTTCTTGTTGATAGTCTTCCTTCAGTTTGTTTAGGTTATCAACCCTTACCTTAGGGAAGATTTTCCTACCAACAGAACTATTGACTCCACTGGGGAATACAATATTGTATTTCCTAAAAGTGTTATTTTTTCCTTGATATGGGTTTTTCTATCTTATTTCTTGATTTTTCTAGTATTATTGACTCATTTACAGTTTGGGAAATCAGTCTGATCTTCTGGATCATGTGTATTCTTTTTCCCTATTTTTTATGCATATACATGCCTTTTTTTGTATATGTTGAGAAATGGCAAAAAAAAATTCTAGTTGAATTTGTCCTTGAATTAAACTGAGAATTAAAATCAAATTCTATAATCATAGAAACTTGTAAATAGTCAAATAAGTTTAATTAACTTAATTAGCTTAGGAATTTTTAGTTGGAAGTCTTTCTATAGTCACGTATATGTTCTCCTTAAGTTTTAGGGGTCTAGTATGAGTTTAAATTGAGTTGGAAATTATGTCACTCAATTTACTAAGTTATGTTCAGTTAAATTAGTTCCAAACTATTTTAGGAACTAATAGAGGACTAACAGTCAGTTGGTGCATTAGTGCATCTACTAGTGCTATTTCAGTTAACTGGATATTCCCTCATGAGAAACTCATGCATGTCAGTTCAGAAAAAGACCCAATTGAGACTAGAGTATAGGGACAATGTACTACCAATGGTATTATTTATTGGAGTGTAAATATCATGCATTCATCATAGATTGACCCTATGTTTAGATTGTGAATACGAGCTATTCATCCTAGGAATTATGCAAGAGATTAGGAGATTGGAGAGCTGCAAAATTGGCTAAGTGTTGGCCAAGAGCTAGCTTGTGAGTTGAGAGAGTTGAGCATACTTGCCCGGAATCGTTCTAGTGAGAACAAGGTTTTTATCTTCACTCATATTTCTAATATACGCAATACAGATAGCAGGGTTTAGATTAGTGGCTTTACCCAGATACAGCTTGTGTTATGTTCCATTGATTTATCTTCTTTTTGTTCATATTGTTTTCGTCGATCTATTGGCTTCCGCTAGTTGAAAGTAGAAATAGATTCTTGTCCTATGCATTAGTAAATTGCATGAGATTGTGAATCTACATGATTTTCTACATTGTATCAGAGATGAATTCAATATACTAGAGGAGATTTCGATGTTTTGAGTTTTAGGTTACAGGTGAAATTCAAATTTGCAATACATACATGAGGATTGGCAAATGGTGTTCTACGGTTTGTGGCTCGAGTTTGACTTGGAAGGTAACTCGAATTTAATAGCCTAGAGGGATAGAATGGAGGCTGTGCTAGAGGATAATGGCTTGAAGTAATTCATTGATCAAGAAATTCCTAAGGTAATAGCATCGGATGCACATAATTTTTCCGAATGGAAGAAGTGTGTGGCAAAGGCAAGGCGGATAATCCTTGAGGGAGTTCAAGGCCACATTGTCTCGAGTCTCCATGGAAAGAAAACTTTGTATGATATGTGGAAAACATTAATGGACTTGTATCATAATAGCAGTGACCAAAAGAAATTGGCACTGAAGGACAAACTTTGAAAAATAAAAATGGAGAAAGGCGAGACTATTCCAAAATACTTTACTAAGTTCACTCAATGTCATGATGAACTTGTAAGTGTTGGAATCATGGTTGCCGAGGTTGATATGGCGAGTATTTCTCTTCTAGGACTCCCAAAGTTTTGGCATATTTATGAGGACTCTGTCAATGGTTGAGAAAAGCTGCTAGATTGGGAATGGATGTGGTCGGATTTGATGTAGGAGGAACACCAGGGATGACTCTTCATCAAAGACTGATGATGAAGAGAACTGTGCCTTAGCAATTAAGTCAAAGAAGGGGAAAGGGAAAGCATACCATTCCAAATAAAATTCTTATCATCAACATAAGAATAATAAATGATGGAAGTTAAGTGCTTTCATTGTCATGAGCTGGGCCATTTTGCTACAAATTTTCCACTCAAGAAGTCCAAGAAGAAGTCCTCAAGAGGTGTGACAGGTGATGCTTTGGCCTCTCAATTTGAATTGGACTTATCCATCATTGCATGCATGGTGTAATCAATGATGGGAAGTGTATGTTATTTAGACTATCGAGCTTCATTTCACATGACTGGCGACAAAGAGTTATTCGGTGACCTAGAGGAGAAATATCTCCAGATGCATATTGAGATGGGTGACGACAAGAAGTATAGTGTTACTATATTGGACATGATTACTTTTCAGAGGGAGCATTGGGCTCCAATCACCTTGAAGAATTTTATGTATGTTCCTGGGCTAAAGAAGAACTTGGTATATGTTGCCATGCTTGAGGATGGAGGCTATGATGTGACCTTCTCAAAACGAAAGGCGTTCCTTTGACACATAGCCACGGTTCAAGTAAAGATGATAAGGATTTAGGTGAAGAATCTCTTTAAGATGGAGGTAGAGGAGTGTTCTTCTTTGAGCACAAAAGAAAAAAGGGTGGAGAGCTGAGACATTGGTGAGTTGTGGCATAGATGATTGGGCCACTTGCATCATGGGGCTTTAAAGATATTGCAGCGGATCTCTACCAGTCTTCCCAAATGTACACTTGAGCAAGTTGATACATGCAAGGGGTGTACTTTGGGAAAATACACCAAGTCTTACTTTCACGATAGAGACAATCAAGTAGACGTTATTCTAGAGCAAGTCCATTCAGATGTGTGTGGACCATTCTCGACAAAAGCCACGGGAAAACATAGGTATTATGTTATATTTGTTGATGAATTTTCTCATAAATGCTGGATATTTTTCATGTATAAAAAAGAATCAAAACTTCACAATTTTTTGTGAATTTAAAGCATTGGTAGAGAAAGAGTTGGGAAAGAAGGTTAAATCTTTGCATAGTAACAACGATGGTGAGTATGTCTCAAATGAGTTTAAGAACTTCTGTGTAACAAAAGGGATTAAATGGGAGTTGACGGAACCCCATAACCCTCAGCAAATGGGGTTTCTAAGAGGAAGAACATAATCATAGTATGGGAAGTGAGGATGATGTTGCATGATCAGGGCCTACCACTACACTTGTTGGTTGAGGCATGGAACACTACAGTTTATGTTTAGAACCGTAGCCCACATTGGATACTTGAGATGAAGACACTAAGGAAGGCTTGTTCCAGTAAGAGGTTAGATGTTGGTCACTTCAGGAGTTTTGGGTTATTGGTATATTGCCATGTGACCAAAGATGCATAGAAGAATCTTGAGCCGATAGAAGAGTTGATGATATTTTTGGGGTACACTGGTACACTTCATAACTATCAGGTGTACTTGTTGACCAAAAGGATGACAGTGGTTCACAGGGATGTCAGATTTGATGAGGAGAAGGTCTTTCAATTTTCCCTTAAGAGGGAGCTTGAGATACATGTGGGTGAGGATATTTTAGCTCATAATGTTGAGGAGCCTTAGATTGATGCAGAGCAGTGACATGTAGAGGATCAGGGAGTGGAGACATCAACTTAGGAAGAGTCTTTCAGAGAGGGAAGGAAGCGCACCAGAGAGACTGAGAAATTGTTGGATGATGCACAAGAGAATGTGGGAGCACCCACTTCTTAGCACAAGAAGAGGAGGTCACCTGAGAGGTACACTGGATACATGGTTCTTATGGGTGAATGTGTTGTGATAGAGCCATCTTCCTTTAAGGAAGAAATGTAGTAATCGGTTTGGGTTGATGCCATGGTGGAGTATGAATCCATAGTTCATAACAGTGCATGGGATGTGGTCCCAATACTGGAGGACCAGTCAATGGTGAGATCCTATTCACTTTACAAGGTAAAGAAAGCTGGAGATAGTAGTGTGGAGAAGCATAAGGCTAGATTTGAGGCTCGTGGATTTTCACAGGTAGAGGGGATTAACTATGATGAGACATTTGCTCCTGTTGCAAGGTACTCATCAATCAGATCTATATTGGCACTATCGACACATATGAATTGGAAGATACATTAGATGGATATGAATACAACCTTCCTTAATGGTATGATTAAGGAAGAGTTGTACATAGAGTAGCCTGAAGGTTTTAAGACCTTTGACCATGATTCGCATGTGTGTCGGATTAACAGAGCATTGTATGGGCTTAAGTAAGCACGCCATGCTTGGTACACCAGGATAGATATCTACTTCACCGGGTTGGGCTTCATGAAGAGTGATGTAGATGCGAACTTGTACCATATAGTGGTGGAAGGTAAACTATTGATCATTTTACTTTATGTTGATGATCTCATACTGACAGGTGATGATCACTTGATCAAGTCTTGTAAGGAGGACCTTGCAAGAGAGTTTTAGATGAATGACATGGGGCTCATGCATTACTTTCTTGACATGGAGGTATGGTAGGTGTTGAGGAAAATTAATTACCTATCATTTAATTGTCAACCCCGTGGGTTTTGTAAAACTTGTGAAGCATTCATGTATTATATATGCTAGAAATTAACTTCCAATTTAGATCAATCTAACTACTAAACTAAATAACGACAAACCAAATTCACTTATTCTAATTCAACAATAAATTCAAAGGAAATTATAGTAGAGTGTTTGGAATTGAAATCTTAATCTATCGCACTTGCAGAAATTGAAAATCACACCACTCTTTAAACAATGAAATTGCATGAAATGAAATATTCTCTAAGGGATCATGTGGGCATTATCAAATCAGGATCCTATGAAATGAATAATCAAAACTACGTAATATGAAAAACAATAATTCTTAACCTCTAGATATGAAAGCAAATAAAAACAATCACTCTTAAACTCTCACACAGAAAAATATATGAAAGAAATAAATCTTAATCTATGTAAAACAATAAATCTCAATTTATGAAAAACAATAAATCTCACACATTATAAATGGCCAATCCAAAAGCATGAGGGATGGAAAGTTGAGAGGTTCCAAATACAAGAATAACCAAATCAAAGTGAACATCACTCATGAGTATGGTGCCAAATCGAAATTCTATATTCAAAATAAGAGAATTTCCTCAACTTTTCACATCTATATTATAGGAGAAAACTTCCTCTATTTATACAAAAAGATGAGAAGATATCTCATTAATGAGATTCCATGAATCTCTCCTTATATCTCTAGAGTTACAATAAAAATAGGAAATGATAAGACACATGTCTTCTTAGAGTTTCAATACAAATAGGAAATGAGACACATATCCTTATGATCGCATGATCTTCTCCACTCAAATTCGAATTTGGTTTTGGGAGGCCACATAAGGGTCTTTTAGAAGCTTCCTTTTGACCTACACATGTCAACAATCTCATCCCACTTGTTAGATATAAACATATGCACATTATTTTCTAATTTTGAACCATAATTTCACTTAAAAATTCTAAGAATTAAAAAGGTTTGGAAAAACATAAATGTGACCCAATAATGATAATGGTAAAATAAATGTAATGAAATGGAGGTAAATGAAATGAAATAGAGGTGGAGTGAAGGTGACAATATGGAAACATAAGTGAAAATATAATGGAAGTGAATGACAATTTAAAGCCCAACATACCTTCCAATTGAAGCTATTGCATGTCCTCATGCAATCTATTACATTAATTCTTTTTGATGCTTGAGTTTTGTCTTAACTTTGCATCATATCAATTGATAACTTCATACTTCTGCAAAACCTTTTAGTTGTATTGCAACATGGTTGGTTCTTGTGTTACAACCATATGTTGTTGTTGCATTCATTTTTTATCTTTGAACTTTGCATAATGATAATTTGATTATTGCTGCAAAGTATATCTTTATTGGATTGCATCATAGGTGGTTCCTTTTTGACAACCATGATTGTATTTTTATCCAGTTATCTTTTTAGTATTTTTGATAAGCCTTTCTATGCTCATATCAATAATGTAATAGTTAATATCTTTTGAAAGTATGCGGGCTTTTGAATGTGATATGAATATGGAAAAATATGAATATGAATGTATCCCCCCCAACTAATGATTGGCAATTTTATGAGATGAGGAAGAGAAATGTTTTTTCCAAAAATTATCATTCTAGATTTTCAAGGAATTTTATGGTAAAAAGTTAGAAAATGACATACCTTAACTTACCCTTTAGAAATGGATGAGATGCATGTGTGGTGGCTACGAAATATGATCATAATCTTCTTCAAGTGGGTTGACAAGTCATGGAGAAAAGAGTCAAAGTGTCTTTTTATTTGCTTTTATTAAAACTTGTTGAATCTGCTGCAGAATAGTGCTAATTTTGCTACTGTCATCTGATTCCGTAGCTATTATTTGATTCTATAGCTATCATCTAATTCTGCAACTGTTGTCTTATTACGCAACTTCCATCTAGTTTTGTAGCTACATATCTTCTACATTTTCTCCAAAATGCTGAAAATGATAGTCTTCATGTCTTCAAAACTCATTGGCACAATTCCTGCTATGTGAATAAATGTTCTGATGTTGAACATAGTAGGAAATTTTTGACTTAGTGGCCATTAATGGATGCCACTATTCAACATGAGAACTCTCACCATTGATGACAATGAGAGTCAGTATGCTCAAGCACATCTTGCTAAGTATGAATAATTTTTTTGTTGTCGAGTACCCAGAAGATCTGATGAACAAGGGACATTGATGTATTCCCAATGTTTGTCAGCATGAGGACTTGCCATTAAGGTATGCAAGCCTCAAGGTGTTTTTGCAAGGATTTTAAACTCATAGGACTATGGACTCAATAATTTTCATTGAAGCAGGGTTTATTTGCGAAATAAAAAATGATAGGAAAGGAAAAATGAAAATGGAAGATGACAATAGAAAATAATAATGACAATGGGCAATAAGCATGTCAGTGAGCTTTATGCTTTTATTTTTGGGTTAGGTGGAAAGTGCATGTGAATAAAGGAAAATGAACAACTGACTCTTGCTGGGAAAAATAACTGTGGCTTGCTTTGAATTGCTTGG
Organism: Pinus taeda; assembly: GCA_000404065.3. NCBI lineage: Eukaryota > Viridiplantae > Streptophyta > Pinopsida > Pinales > Pinaceae > Pinus > Pinus taeda. Next base: position 55,679 of record APFE030461345.1, on the reverse strand, counting down.
TTGGATTTATAATTCAAAAGGGAGGAAACGTAATGGTTTTGATGGATATGGACATGGGCTTGTTCGTATGTTTCTCATTGAATCAGTCCTTTGAAGACCATTTGTGCACACAATTAGTTTCCTTCAATGATCATTCCATCATCCCAAACCTGCAAAAACAAACTTGACATAAAAAACATAAAAGTGTGTTCAAAAAGAAATAATCAGTTCCTTTCTGATTCTTACACAAAATGTCAAATGAAACAAACTATGGAAAATCAAAAGTGTTATATTTAGTCCAATTCATGATATTGATAACAATCCATTTTAAGAAATAACCATGAAAAATAAAATAACTCCTTGTTGTCGGATGACTTCATGCACTATTCTTAGTAAAAAGATTGCCATCACAAAGATTCGATGTGTTCTGCAAGTTAAAACTTCATGAAAAAATACACAACAACAATATTAATTCCAAATGTTCAGAAATCATTTAAATAATTTTCCAATTGTTCCGCAAACCATTATTGAACATCCCAAAAGAACCAGAGAACTGAGGTAGAGTGTTCAACTGTCCACATGCAATCTCAGATATATAAGCTGGCATAAGAGTAATAGTTAATCTGATTCCAAATCCATCAAGTAGACGGGCCAATACCATTAACAATACAATTGCATCATGCAAGTGATAGTTAAGATCAACAAACTACGCAGAGGATGAAAGAGATGGAAATTTAAATCAATTTGGATTCTTTGATCACGTATCATATGGATTAAATTCCAGAACAAAATTTCATTTTGAGTTGCATTCTTCCACCTTGTGGAAAACCATTCACTGTGTATATATAAAAATCGTTTTTCTTCTCACGCAGATAACAAAATAGGGCTCTGAAGAACCACAAAATTCTCTCAATTGGTTGCAAAATCTAGAAAACAGTTTGTGGGTTAACTAACTTCCCCTGTTCTGGAAAAAACCCACGTCTTGGATTTTACAAATTCACCCTGTTTTATTTAGAAACACGTTTTAAAATTGTCTGTCAAAATAATTATGTTTTCTAGAAATGTTTCAGCAACCAAAATCAATTTCTGGTGGTTGGATTTTTGATTTGCAGGTTTTGAAGGTTGGGCTTGCAGAATTACCTATCGGTGTGCTTGAAGCTCAAGCCTTGAAATTATCTTCCTTTGTTTCGCCTGGAAATCTACATATCACATCAGTCGCTATCTGCATGTCTGGCACAAGTCGTATTAATGTGTAAACCACAAATATGAATTCACTGATTGTGTATTCACACTTCATAGCATTCAAAACAGAATCACTCCTTGATTGCACTGGCACGTGACGAAGTGAGTATACACATGGCTGTAGCATTAAGTTAGAAATTTCTTCTGAGTGTTCAAGGATATAAGGAGGGTAAATATATTGAAATTTTGTGGAGGAGCAAGAGTAATTGTTTGATTAGAAGTCTTAGTGAATTAAATGTGTTATTTCTAGCAAAACCTCATGCATAAAGAAAATAATATATTTTCCTCACGTAGTCACCAAACAAGGTCCCAAAGAACCATGATTTTCTCCCGAATAGTTAGGAATCCAAAGTAATAATTTCCGGGTTACTAAATTCATCTTGTTCTGGAAAAAACCCATGTCCCATGTTTTTCATATTCACCATGGTTTGATTAGAAAATGTGTTTTAAAAATGTGTGTCTAAACTAATGCAATTTCTGGAAATAGTGATTTGACAATAAAATTCATTTTTGGCAATGGTGATCTAGTATGCTATGTGAGATGCATAGGTCGAGACACCCCAAGCCATGGAGGTTAAGATATCACACCCATTATATGTTATGGAGCTAGAGCATCTGTTGAATGAATGCCTTCCATTTGTTAACTTAAAAGCTTCATTCCAGACCTCCCAAGAGTATGGCAAAGGTAATAAGGAAACAATAGACTGACTTACAATTGTTCCGATCAATTTCACCTTTAGGCAGCAGATACAAGTCAATGGCAGGAAGGCTATGCCACACCGACAAATTATGGTTCACAAATATGAAAGAGATTCAAAGAGTTTAATACTTTACCAATAGGCAAGGGAGTTACTTCAAGGCATAAGTGATTTTTAGGTTAGCTAATGGAGGGATGAAGTTGTAATCATTATACCATTCCTATTGACTGACTGGGTTTTTAGACCCAAAGTGACTCTCTATTATGCATGTCATGATTTCATAGTTTTAGATTATAAGGAAACCCATGGCATGCTTTATTGGCCTGATTAATATTGTGTTTTAGCTGGTTGGTGTGTGCAGGCTATGTTGAGGATAGAGGCCTTGTAGCCATTCTGAAGACCAATATCTCTGTAGAGATCAAAGTTTTTCAAAGGCCATGGACCACTTTTTTTTTTGTAAGCTTAGGAGAGACCCTTTTTTCTATTACCATAAATTGAAATCACTACATGCTTGTGGTGATCTCAACCCGCCCCGAGGGGAAACCGGGTTTCTTGACAACCTAACATTTTTAATAGCCAACCAAAAATAGTAGGTTCTCAGTCTATCTTCCAAGCTTTATAAACATCAGCCCTATATCTATTAAAACTGTTTTTTGACTGCATATAAAATTGAACAAAAAGTCCTACAGATAACTAATTGTAACTAGAACGAGATTTTATAAAAACCTCCAAAAATCATGCCTTTTCTTTACTGGTTCCCTTCATCTTCCTGCTGCTCCTTCTCCTTCTTGATTCCTGATCTGCTCGCTTGTATCTGTTACTGAATTTCTTCCAGCCTCTTATCCTACATGAGCAAGGTGATTTGTATGTTCCTCAGCTCCTTTTTCAAGTTTGGGATCCCCTGGGATAATTCTGCCATTTCCATGGCTACTTGTTCCATAGCCTTGGCCATAAGTCTCTTCATTACCCAATATACGTGCAGAGATTGTTTATATAAGGTCATTCAGCCATGCGTGTGACCCAGATCCGGAAGAAGATATACCCAATCCTCCATTTCCTCCTCCGACTGAGCCTGTATTGACTCCTCTTCCAGATGCTCAATTATCCTTCTAATTTTTGGATTGGTCTTCTCGCAGTAAGCCCTCTCAACGGCCTGCACTTTCCTTCCTATCGTTTTCCTCCCCTTCCTGGCTGTCCCTAATGCGCTAGCCTCTCCGACTTCTACCATTCCTTATCTGCACCTTCGTCCTCGTCCGCTTCTTTCTTTAGCTCCTCCCCGTCTCCTCTGACCTCCCCTACCTCGTCGAATTCATCCCCTTGCCCATCTCCCGCTATCCTCTCCGTCCGCCTGGTCCTGGTTACCCTCAACATCCTCTCTTCCTCTCTTCATAGTCTTGTTCTCCCCTAACTTCCCTTTCCCTCCGAACCTTTCATTCCCTAGTTCACCTTTCTCCTTATCCGCTTCGAATTCGTCACTCTCATTCTCTGAGTCGTCATACACTGGGATAAATATCTTCTCTATATCCCTCTCCATTATGCCTTTACCCTTTACTTTTCGGTCCCCTCGGCCCTGATTCCCTTCCTCTGCCCTGCTCCTCATCCATCTTCCTGCGTTCATGCTGCTTCCCTCAACCATTCTTTCCTTTCGCCTTGGTTTCCTTCCCTGCGTCCCTGTTCTCTCGTCCCGGCTCCTAATCCATGCCTTTCTCCAGGCTATATTCGTCGACTTTTTGCCACCCTCTCTCATTCTTCTGCATGCGCTTCTTCTTTTATTTCGTTTTCGCCACCTCCTCTCCCTTATACCTCCACTCCTTCTTCTGCTCTTATGGATCGCCTCCCTTTCCACCTCTCTGCCCATTTCTCCCATACCATCATTAATCTATCGATTCTCTAACACCCTGACAAATCCACCCTCCTCCATCGGTACTCTACAGTCTCCTTGCCTTGAGATGATATCCTTTTCCCCAATCCACTTGACCATTCTCATCATGACCTGACCCTCGCCTGCTCGTTCCTGCATGCCAAACCGCCGAACATTAATTATCCTGATTGCCACCTTGCTCATCCCGATCGGGAGTCTTTTCCTCATCCCTTTATCCTATAATTGATTCATTATGATCGTGGGTAATTATGTTTCTTAGTTCTCCCTAGCTCTGGTCCTCTTCTATCGAAGTCCAGCTAACGTCCAATCTTCTGACCGGCTCTTTACTCCCCCAATTCGCCAGTAGGTCCACAGCCCTATTCCCTTTACGCCTCACGTGGTTTATAATTTTATACTCGATTCTACTTAGCAGTCCTACTATGTCTTGGATAATCCCCGTTGTCCTCCAGCTTTTCGCCACTTTCTCCCAGCTCTTTCCATCCTTTAGTTTGCGGAGCATCCCTATTGTTACCTACAAATCTCCTTCTATCTCCAAATTCATGTATCTGTTTCTGACTGCTATTCTTAATCCCTGATGCATCGCCCACAGCTCTGCTTCATTATTCGTCATTTCACCTCCCCATTCCGCAAACACCCACCTTGTTTTTTCCTTGTTGTCCCTGAAGATACCCCCTAGGCCTGCTGGCCCTGGGTTACCTTTAGACGCCCCATCAAAGTTCAGTTTGATAAAATGCTCTCCAGGATATCTGAATTGGTTGGGGCTCTGTATTTGAGAACCGCTCCTATTCTCTTTTCTAGGGTAGATCATACCAAAGTCCATATTTAAATTGAATACTATTCCTCTTTCCTCTTGATCCATTCTCCAATCCTCCTCTTCCCATGCCTCAGACAGAACTGTTTCCTTGATCGATTTACATACTTCCTCCCATATTCTTTCAGGTTGACAACTTTGTCCCCGGAAGATCCTCCTATTTCGTTCTTTCCAAAGGAACCATATTACGAAGCCCACTGACAAGTTCCATATTCTTCTCACTACTCTGCTGAGGAATTTTCCTTTTCCCCATTGCATTATGGTGTTGTGAATGATGTTTGGATCTCTTTTTGTCTTCCCGAAAAGTAATCTGATCTTCTCCCATAAGTATCTAGCAAAAGGGCATTTATTTAATATATGTTTTTGGTTTTCATCTTCTCTGGTGCATAGGCTGCATCTCGAGGGTCCGTAAAAACCCCTCTTCTGGATTTTATCCCAAGTTAGAGTCCGTTCCTTACTCACCAGCCATGCGAATATTGTGATTTTCGGCCACCACTTTCCTTCCCATATTATTCTCCAGTCTGTCTCTCCATCCTCCCTTTCTTGTTTTGTTGCTAAGTAGTAGGCTTCTTTTACTGTAAATGTTCCTTTCATTGATCTTCCCCACCTGAGAATATCCATTCCCAATCTGATTTTAATTTTCCTCAATTCTACCTCTTTAGTATATATTTTCTCCAGGTCTTGGTTTATATTTTCATACCACTCCTCTGGCTTCCTCCAAGTCCTCCATATTTCACTGATCTCTCCATCTTGCCAATAATCCCTCACGTATTCCAATCCTGCCCTCTTCGCTATCTGTTGTACTTCTTGTAAGGTTTGTATCCCTGACAATTTGTCTCGCTGTTGCCAGCCATCCTCCCAAAATTTGGTGCTGCTACCTTCATGGATTTCCTAGAAAGCATGATTATTGACCACGTCCCTATTCTGACTTTCCAATTCCCAAATTGAAGATCCTTTTGGGACTTCTTCAATTCTAAGTCTGCCCTCTACTGTATCAGGCATATTATATTTTTGTGCCCATATTTTATTCCATACATCATTTCCTCCTTGTACCCACCTCCACCATAATTTTGCTCCTAATATCTTGTTCATCATTTTAGGATCTCTTATACCCAGTCCCCCTTCCTCTTTTCTTTTCACTAGATTTTTCCATGAGACTAAAGCCCATTTCCTCTATTGTTTAGGGCCCCCCCATAAAAATTTCCCAAATATTTCTTTCAATTTTGTGCAACCTCATTTGGGCGCTGCCCTAATGGATAGGGGGTAGATGGGACTCGTTTGCAAAATTGATTTTAAAAGAACAATTCTGTTGGCTATGTTCAAAGATCTAAAGGACCAACTTGCCAATTTGTTTTTTATTTTATCTATCACACTCTGCCAGTTTTTCATCCGGGTAGGATTTATGTCCAACTGATTCCCCAGATACTTAGTAGGGAGATCCCGCTGTCTGAAGCTTAAAGTTATGGTAAGATGAGCCTTGATAGAATCAGGAGTATTAAATATGAATGTACATGATTTTTCTTTGTTTATTTCCATTCCTGATGCCTCCATAAAAATTTCAAGTATTCTCTTGATGTTCCTTACCTCTTTGATTGATACATCTCTGAATAGAATAATGTCATCTACAAACTGTTGATGCGTTATTTTCAGATTGTTTCCCCATGGTTCTAGGCCTTTAATTCTTTTTTCCCTTAGCTCTCTTTTGAGGTTTCTCCCTAGACCCTCGACTGCCATTATGAATAGAAATGGAGAAATAGGGTCTCCCTGCCTAATTCCCCTTGTTGTATTAAAGGTATTTGTTGGGATACCATTTACCAGTATTGAGAAGATCGCCATTGAAATCATACTGTAGACCCATTCAATCCATCTCTTTTCGAATCCACATGCTTCAAGAACCGCTCTGAGGTATTTCCAGCTCAAGCGATCATAGTCTTTTGACAGATCTAACTTCATCATCATTCCTCTCTGCTTTTTCTGATTTAGGGAGTGAATCATCTCCTGAGTAACTACTAATCCATCAAGTATTTGTCGGCCCTCAACAATGCCAGTTTGCTCAGGTGAGATGATATTTGGGAGTAAAGGCTTTAATCTTTTCGCTATCAGGGTAGCTATAATCTGATAAATGACATTGCACAGGGCTATTGGGCGTAAATCTTGAGCATCCTCCGAATTATTACTCTTAGGGATCAAAGTTAGAAAGGTCGAGTTAATACCTGGCTAGATCTTTTGCTTCATTCTTGATTCCTCTACCGCTTCCAGGACTTCCTGTCCTAAAAAGGACCAACCTACCTGGTAGAATTCCACTGTGTACCCATCCGGTCCTGGTGCCTTGCTCTTTTTCATATTCATCACAATTTCTTCCACCTCTTCCATAGTTGCTGCCCTCATCAAAGCCTTATTCTGTTCATTTTTTATTAGTCTTGATATTTCCTTGCAGATATATTCTATTGCTTCTCCTCGATCCCTTTGTGGTTCAGTGAGAATTTCTTTATGATAATCCACTAAAACTTTTCCAATATCTCCCTGTTCTATTATCCTTTCCGCCTCTACATTTTTGATAGAAAAGATCTGATTCCTTTGTCTGTTTTGGAACATAGCTTGATGAAAAAACTTGGTATTTCTTTCACCTTCGCGCAACCATTTTATCCTTGACTTTTGTCTCCACAAAATCTCTTCCTGTTTTCTCCTTTCTTCCAATTGGTTGATTATTCTTCCCTCCTCATTACTCCTCTCTTCGTCCCTTCCTTCCAAAATTATTTTTTGCTGTATTTCCTCCATTTCTTTCTCTAATTTCTGTCTTTCCTCCATGATGTTCCCAAACTCTTCCTTATTCCATTTTTTGATTTTACCCTTGATTTCTTTGAGCTTCAATTGGATGGTATGCATTTTCCCCTTCCCTTTAACTTTACTCTGAGTCCACCATTCTTCCATTTTACGTAAGAAGTCGGGATTTCTGAGCCAGAAAGCCTCAAATCTAAATGGTTTATTACCATTGTTCTTCTTGATATCAATTTCTAGTCTGATCGGCCAGTGGTCCGACCCTAGTCCTGGTAGAATTTTTGCTTCTATGAATACATCTCGGTTCAAAATTTGTTCAGACAAAAGGAACCTATCTAATCTCGAGGCAATCTGGGTTTTTCCTCCCCTCCTGTTATTCCATGTATAGACACCATTGGTTGTGGGAATATCTACCAGTCTCTGATATGTGATCATCTCATTAAACTCCTCCATACTCTGATCCGGTCTTCTTATACCTCCTTTCTTTTCTCCTAAATATGAAATCATGTTAAAATCCCCTCCTATTATCCATAGGTTTTCAGGGATGATTCGTCTTATTGCTTACATGTTCTTGAGGAATTCCTTCCATTCCATGGTATGTGGGGACCATAAACCCCTGAAATAAGAATTCTTTCCTCCATTCCTGTCAACCTGAACAAACCTATTAGTATTCTAGGGAAGCTAATCCAATTCTCAAAAATTACTTCCTCAGGGTTCCATATAATTGCCATGCCCCTAGCTGAACCAGCCGCATCTTGGGCCATTACCTCATATTCAGGCCTCATCCTTTTCATTATTTATTTCACCTGTTGATACTCCATTTTCGTTTCCTGCATTAACATTATGCTTGGTTTGTCCTTCTTCAATCTCTCCTTTAAATATCTCTACTTGCCCTTATTGTTGAGCCCCCTAATATTGCAGCTTGTAACTATCATTTATAACATTTTGATGGTTGTTGAAATACCTTTGACAGAGGTATCACCCTACCTGAATTGACTAGTATTTCTCCCACTGCTTGGATCATTTCATTTATTGTTCATCTTCCTCTCTTTCTACCCCCTTTGCCAATACCGTCCATTCCCAGGTTTTTCTTTCCCTGTGATCCTATTTGATCTATTCCGATCTCTGAAGTACTGCCTTTCTTCTCCTTGTATTTCTGGAATGCTTCCTTATATTGTTGTTTCTGTGATTCCGGGATGAATCTTTCATCTAGGTTTTTCCATTCTTGAAGTAGTTTCTTCATTATTCTTTCCTCTTTGACCCCATTATCTTTTCGATTGTCTGATCCAGTCGGCATTTGTCCTACTATATTCTCCTGACTTTCCCCCATCTCTACTTCTACTTCTCTGTTTTGACTTATACTTTTTCCTGTTGTCTCTATTATGATCTCCATTAGTGCATTTTCGTTATCCTCCTCTGCCTTCTTTCCACCCTCGATTTCTTCTTCCTCATCCTGAAGGACCTGAAACTTGTTTTGGTTTTCGAGCGATATATTCTTTTCCTTTGGTTGGGCCCTCGTTCTTTCCATACTTCGTTTCTGCCTTCTCTGAACCTCCTTGAAACCCTTTTCACCTGTATCCGATCCTTCTGCTTTCCTTTGTTCTTCCTCCATAATCCTTGTTGGTTCCCCCTCTCTATTCTGTGGGCATTGCCTGTATAGGTGTCCATACTCATGGCATCTTCTGCACCTAAAGAGAATATGCTCATAATCTATTGGTTGCTACCATATTTTGTCATGGTATTCCAGCTCTATATACTCTGGCAGGGGTTCTACTATGTTCATGTACACACATATCCTTGCATAAGATGTGTACTTCCCTCTTTTGGTCGACTCTGCCACCTTTACGAAAGTTCTGATCAAGTTTCCAATCCCTTCCAATATATCAGGATCCCAAAACTCCGTTGGTAATCCAAACAATCTGACCCATATGGGGGCTGCCAATAGTTTTTCATTTTCGGGGTTGTATCTATCCTCCCAGTGTCTCATAAATAGTCCTACATTGTTCATAAAGTATGGCCCCTCTTCAAAAATTCTTTCCTTGTCCTCCAGGTTTGCAAAGATGACTGTGAAGAAGCCCTTTTCTCCTAGTTTTAGGTCTATATGTCCTTTTGGATTCCATCTTAATTGTATCCATTTCGTTAAATCCTTTTCAGATGGCCAAAATCCTATAAACTTACAGATCAATGCATGATCTTTCATATAGCATCAGTAATCTTCCAGTTTGTTGTTTGGGATTACATACCTTGGTTTTTTCTGTGCCCTAGGTAAACATCTATTTCCCATTCTTGCTTGCCATCGATTTCCCAGCACTGGCACATCTCTATTGTTCTCTTTCTGCATTCCTTGCTGCCCTCCTCCACTGGTTTCCCCTGCTACCACGTTCCTGAAGGAGGGGATCTCTCCCCTCCCCTGATTTCCTTCCATTGATCCCTTCAGTCCTGCCCGTTTTCTTTCTCCCCTCCACCTTTCCGATTGTCCTTACGAATCTTCCTCACGCATCTGCTTAACCTTCCTCTTGCTTCCCGGGCCTCCGTATCCTTCCTCCTTGACGCTGAAAGCCTTGTTCTCGCAAACCCTAATCGCACCGCATCAGGTACGCCATCGCCCCATTGTTCCAATTAATGGAAAGGAAAGTTGCAATAAAAAATAAAATATAAAATAAAATAAATAAAAAATAAAAATAAAAAATAAAAAATAAATAAAAAAAAAATATAATAATATAATAAAATATAAAATATAAAAAAAAATAAAAATCAAAGGCCATGGACCATTGCATTGATTCTTTATTAATTTTTTTTTTTTGTATGTTTATTGAAAAATCAAATTGAATTAAATCAAATTATGAAAACAGAAATTAGCTGCAGAATTGCATTCTACAGCTGAATAATTTTTATGATATACTAACAAAACAATTTCTTTTTCTAATCCTGTAGGTCACGCGATCCTCCAGGTCACACAAAGTGCAAGAGGAGAGAATACTTGAGATTTTTTTATTTTTATGTTGTTAGCATAGTCAAGAGTTTATCAATTGATTCCTCTTAAATTTTGTAAAAATAAAATGAAAATGATTGATCTCATACCTTAAATTATCGTTCGTGATTTTTGCTTGTGCTCCTTGTTCTCAATCATTTGTTTTATTGCAAATATTTCCTGCCAAGGGTTAGTAGATTGGTGGTTCTTACTGCACCACAAAACATCAAATTTATCCTAAAAATAATAAAAAATTATTTTTGTTTTTCCTATCTATCTAAAAACTATTTTTCTTTAAAGTATATTCATGCTTCCAATGAAGCCATTTATAGATTAGAATTTTTGAAATGCTCATATCCAAACTTGAAAAATGTACCTAATTGTTTGTAAGGATATGTGAAATCGAATTGACCTTTCGATTTGCCGCAAGGATTCCTTGAAGAATTGATAAATATTGTGGCATCACTGCTTTTTGATATCATTCCTCAATGTAGTCTTTGGGATGCATTCTAGACCCTTTGTTCATAAATAGTTAGTAAAAACAAAAACAAATAAAATACACTCTAAACTGAAAGATATTTCCTATGCACACTTACTGGGCAACAATGCCAAAATGTTGAGGCAAATTAATTACCTATAATTTAATTGTCAACTTGGGGGTTTCGTAAAACTTGCGAAGCATGCGTATAGTGTACATGCTAGAAATTAACTTCCAATTTAGATCAATCTAACTACTAAACCAAATAACGACAAACCAAATTCACGTATTCTAATTCAACAATCAATTTAAAGGAAATTATAGTACAATGTTTGAAATTGAAATCTTAATCTATCACACTTACAGGAATTGAAAAGAACACCACTCTTTCAAAAATGAAATTGCATGAAATAAAATCTACTCTAAGGAATCATGTGTGCATTATCAAATCAAGATCGTAAGAAATGAATAATCAAAACCACATAATATAAATTGAAAACAAAAACAATAATTCTCAACCTCTAGATATGAAAGAAAATAAAAGCAATCACTCTTAACTTCTCACATTGGAAAATATATGAAAGAAATAAACCTTAATATATGAAAAAAAATCAATCTCAATCTATGAAAAATAATAAATCTCACACATTATAGATGGCCAATCCAAAAGCATGAGGGATGGAAAGTTGAGAGGCTCCAAATACAAGCATAACCAAATCAAAGTGAACATCACTGATGAGTATGGTGCCAAATCCAAATTCTAGATTCGAAACAAGAGCATTTCCCCAACATTTCACATCTAAATGATAGGAGAAAACTTCCGCTATTTATACAAAAAGATGAAAATCTATCTCATTAATGAGAGTCTATGAATCTCTCCCTATAACTCTTGAGTTACAATCAAAATAGGAATAATAAGACACATGTCTTCTTAGAGTTTCAATACAAATAGGAAATGAGACACATATCCTTATGATCCCATGATCTTTTCCACTCAAATTCGAATTTGGTTTTGGGAAGCCACATAAGGGTCTTTTAGAAACTTCCTTTTGACCTACACATGTCAACAATATCATGCCATTTGTTAGGTATAAGCATATGCACATTATTTTCTAATTTTTAACCATAAATTAAATTAAAAATGCTAACAATTAATAAAGTTTGGAAAAACATAAATGTAACCTAATAATGATAATGGTTAGGTAAATTTAAATGAAATGGAAGTAAATGTAATGAAATAGAGGTGGAGTGAAGGTGAAAATATGGAAATATAAGTGAAAATATAATGAAAGTTAATGACAAGTTAAAGGCATAGAAAATTTTAGGGGCGAATGTTCGCCCTTTGGCGAAATTAAGGGGTTTTAAATTTTTAGTGGGCAAATATTTTGTATCATAGTACATTTTTACAAATCATCTCAAATAGCCCACCTTTTATTAAGGTAGAGGGTAAAAAAGGTAAATTTAGCCCTTGAAATTAGGAGTTAGAACCTTCCATTCGCCCATTTTCAAGACTAGGTTTTATTTAAGTGAATCCATTCGCCCATTTTCAAGAATAGGTTTTATTTAAGTGAATCCTATGGGCCAAATACCATATTTATAAAAGCGGTATGGTGAATTAATAAAAATATAGATAAATGAAAAGTATGGTAAATAAATAAAACATTTTTTATATTTACTCCATAAGTTACCTTATATACATGCAACGGTGTAAACAAATAAAAATATAATTAAGTGGAGATATGGTAAATAAATAAAACGTCCTTTTATACTTACTCAAAAGGTTTGGTAAATCAATAAAAATATAAATAAACTAGGCGTATGGTAAATGAATAAAACCTCTTTTTATATTTAGTCCATAACCCTCGTTGTATTTATGTAGGCTCAGAAAAAGGTTTTATTTAAGTTAATCCTATGGGCCAAATACCATATTTGTAAAAGAGGTATGGTAAATTAATAAAAATACAAATAAATGAGAGGTATAGTAAACAAATAAAACATTTTTTTATATTTACTCCATAAGTCACCTTATATTTACGAACACTCAAAAATGCGTTATGTTTAGGTAAAACCTATGGGAAAAATAATATGGGACAAATACCATGGACTAGATTGTTATTAATACCATGCAAAAAAACATTGTTAACCCTAATATTGTATTAATAAAAATAAAAATGGCACATGGTATTCACCAAAATGGAACATGGTATTGACCCATGGTATTCACCTAGAATGTAGCCTATTTAAATGGGGGAATTAAACTAGCATAGAGTGAAAAAATATTTGATCCCTCTGAGGGTTGGATCAAGAGTAAAAATGGATGTTCTAATTTAATGTATGTTAAACATTTTAGCTTGGTTAAAATAAAAATCAACTATTAGTTTTATTAATTTTTATAAATTACTAATAGTAATTTTTAAGTTCCAGGTTTATGATAACCCAGGGTAATACCAAGATCTTACAAGATTTTATAATTGAGTAAAATATTCGCCATGACTAGTGAGAGATTCGCCAAAAAATTATATATACATATTATATTATTGATAAAATCGCCTTCCATTTTTCCTATATACCATGAAGATTCGCCCATTTATTATACTTATAAATTTAGGGGGTGTTCTTAAAATTTTCCCTGGTTAAAGGCCCAACAGCAGGGAGATGGGGAGTTGTTTGTGTCTCAGGAAAGTATGCCAATAAGATACTCAGGAGATTCCTCATGGAGAGCAGAAAACCCATGGAGACTCCTTTAGAAGATAGCTGGAGGAAGGAGGATGCTACTTCAGGGGAAGTAGTGGAAGTTACTGTTTATAGGTAGCTTGTGGGTTCACTCATGTACTTGGTGAAAACCCAACTAGATATGTGCTATGTAGTTAACGAACTTAGTCAAGCGATGGTTAGGCCCACCAAGCTGTATTGGAAGGTGGCAAAGAATGTGTTGAGATACCTCAGGAGCGCTTTTTAGTATGGATTGTGGTACAAATGGACAAAAGAAGTGAAGCTTCAAGGCTTCACCAATGCAGATTGGGCAGGGAGTCCATCCGATAGGAAGATAACATCAGGAGGGATCTTCAGTATTGAGTCAGCGACAGTTTCTTGGTACAGTAGGAAATAAATATTGGTTGCACTTAGTTTGGCAAAGTCATAGTACATGGATGTGAGTCAGCCAGCATGTGAGGCCATATGGATGATAAGGATCCTAGTTTGTTTTTTTGGTCAGCAAATGGATCCAACTGTGATTTAATGTGATAAGAAAAATTGTATCAAACTCTCTGAAAACACAATTTTTTTATGATTGGTCCAATCATATTGACATCCGATATTCTCATCTCAGAGATTGTGTATTGAGGTGGATTATGTTGTTAGAGTACATTCCCACAGAGGAGAAGATGTTGACATTTTGATAAAGGCATTGTCAAGATGTAAATTCAAGTTTCACAGAGATAGGATCAGGGTAGCTGATAATGCCTTTCTTGTTCAGAGGGAGCGTTGAGAAATGGCAATAAGAAATTCCAGTCTAATTTGTCCTTGAATTAAACTAAGAATTAAAAATGAATTATATCCTCATAGAAACTTGTAAATAGTTATTAAGTTTAATTAACTTAATTAGCTTAGGAATTTCAAGTTGGAAGTCTTTTTGTATTTATGTATATGTTCTCCCTAAGTTTTAGGGGTCCAATATGAGTTTAAATTGAGTTCGAAATTAGTTCACTTAGTTTACTGAGTTATGTTCAGTTAAATTAGTTCCAAACTGTTTAAGGAACTAATAGAGGACTAACAGTCAGTTAGTGCACTAGTGCATTTACTAGTGCTACTCCAGTTAACTGAAGATTCCCTCATGAGAAACTCGTGCATTTTAGTTCATAGAAAGACCCAGTTGAGACTATAGTGCATGGACAATGTACTATCAATAGTATTATTTACTGGAGTGTAAATATCATGCATGCATCAGTGATTGATCCTATGTTTGGATTGTAGTTTTGGAAGCATGTATTCCCTTTAAATATGGGCTATTCATCCTAGGAATTATGCAAGAGATTAGGAGCTTGGAGAGATGTATAATTGGCTAAGTGTTGGCCAAGAGCTAGCTTGTGAGCTGAGAGAGTTGAGAATACTTTTGTGGAATTGTTCTAGTGAGAATAATATTTGTATCTTCAATCATATTTCTAATATATGCAATATAGATAGCAGGGTTTTGAGTAGTGGCTTTCCTTAGATACATCTTGTGTTATGTGTCATTGATTTACATTCTTCTTATTCATATTGTTTTTATCTATCTATTGGCTTCTCTTAGTTGAAAGTAGAAGTAGATTCTTGTCCTATGCTTTAGTAAATTGCATGAGCTTGTGAATCTACAGGATTTTATACAGTATACAGTAGTGTACACATGTGGGTTCTTCTAAAGAAACTCGCATATATGCCTGTTTCTTCATAAATACTTGCATGTGCATGCTACTCAGCTTATACATAGTCGCGTATATTTGGGAAAATTTTAAAATTTTAAAATTTTTACTTTTAGTTGGTGGAGTAGCTTGGTTTTCCTACCCATTTAGAGTCATTTTCAGTTTTGAATGGTATTCTTTCTTGCTGGTGTCAGTTTCTTTTTCTCTTTTTGCAAAAATATTTTGAGAATCTAAGGTTTGCAATTCTTTGAAGTTTTGCATTCTAAGTTTGTATTTCAGATCTTTTGGTAAAGTGTCTGACTATTCTATTCCTCTGGAACAGTGAGTTGATTCTCAACTTTCCTTATAATCCAATCTTTTCACTGCTTCATTTTCCATCCTTGAAGTTCGCTCATTGAGTTTCTTTTTGGTTATTTGTGAAAGGTCTTCGCAATTTTAGCTCACTGAGTTTATTTTTGGTTATTTGTGAAAGATCTTTGCAATTTTGGTTGAGTGAAGGATTTTGGTTCTCTGAAGTCTTTTTATTGTCTGAATCTTTTGTGTCCTTCAGGCCAATTTGTTCAACTGTTTTTGATCCCTTAGTCACTTTAGTCTTATCATCTTGGTGATATTTTACAGCTTCTGAAGTTTGGACTTTTTTCTCTCTTGATTTTTCTCTTGAGGTGATTGGTTGATTTGCCTTCGTGAAACTTTTATTTGAAGTCCTTCAAAAGAAAAAGAAAAATATTTTTTTTCCTTTTCTTTCTTTTGGTTTTTGGGTTTTGATCTTTTTGTTTATCAAAAAGTGTGTTAATCTTTGTTTGAGGTTGAAATTTCTTTGCTTGAGAGATCTTTTTCTTGGATATTTTCTTCTCCTTGTTTGGTTAAATTTTGACTTTAGGATATTAAAAGAACACATTTGTTTGTTTAGAGCATTCCATAGAATCTTTCATTTAGGTATTCTAGTATTGATTAAGGTAGTTTTCATTTGATGCATTTTAGTGTCTTTCGATAGATGTTGAATGTGTGAGCATGTTTAAAAGAAAATAAAAATATTTTTTGATTTTATAGATTTCTTGTAGAACCCTGTCGAGATCACTTTTCATTGAAGAAAAATAAGTTGCATTTACAGGTAGCTTAGTTTTCTATTGCTTTCTTTTTCGTGTGAGAACATCATAAGTTTCATTTCCACTACCTGTGACTTAAATAACAACCAATAAAATTAAGTGCTAAATCTAAAATGAATTGGATTTTTCTTTTTGTTAAAGATATGTCAATTACTCTAGGGAATTTAGGGCCTTGGAATAGGTGTGTGGAGAGTAAACTCTCCAAGGCCACTCTAAATTGAATCATAGAAGTTGATTAAAGAGTGAAAATTCTAATTTCGTTAAGTTCTTCAGGAAATCTCTTATAACACATGAGTTAAGGATGAGGATGAGTGAAGATAAGGAAAGAGAGATACCCCCTCTCCTACTTGTTGGATCCCGTGCCGTCGACTATTTTGCCCGACATTTGATTACAAAATGGTGACCTTAGTTTCCTATCCTAGGGACCATAGAAGTGACTATAGGGGAGAATGCACGTGATACCTAAGACAAACGTTGCATCACTTGCATAGTACTTCTAGAGGGTACCCTTACAAAGCTCGAGTATTTGCACCAGAAAAGGCTATTGTCTAGAGGTTAGCGTAACTAATTCTGATACATTCGGTGGTAGGCTTTGGTTGTAATTATCCCAAACTATCTTCAGAAGGTCCTTATCTTCACTTTCTTGTATTTTGGTGTCTTGTCCTAATCACCCAGAGCGGAAATACCTAGAATATTCTTGTTTGATTGTATATTTAGGCAAGTTTTAGTGAGTGCTCTATGTTCCTAGATTTCCATAAGTTTTATTTTGAGTCTTCAAAAGTTCTCTTAATATTAAAAAGTGGTTGATCGACAAGTTCATCGGTCTAGGAGGATTCGTGGGCTTTCACATGTGAGTGTCGAGCCTTCATTTAGAAGGTGTAGGAGTAGTTATGCTGGTTATTTTAAACCAACAACAACTAATGCATCAAATACTAATCCTACTTTAGGGGCTCTCATTTCACAAGTTGAACCTAGTGCAATTCATAATTTGGATGAGAATGCTCTCATTCTTGCTAGGGTGCTCTTACAATCAGAGGACAAGATTGATATTGAGGAGATCCATGATTCCCCTATGAATCCTTTGACACCCCTTCCTTCTCATCTTTTGTATGTTGTATCATACGTGGATACCTCGACTCACAGGCTAGCAAGCTCTGTTCACTCTCCTTATTTTTACCATATGGCCAATGTTAGTGGCGTAAGTCTGGCTACTAATACTTTTGGTGTGTAGACCCATCCTTTAGTTGTAGGAGGGGGTACTATTGATATCTCTAATGTTACACTGAGTATAGCAGTTGTTGGCTCTACCTCCATTCTAGGTCCAAGTGGGGCACCCAACCTTCCACTCCTTTCACTGGTGCCTATCCTTTCAAGATGCCATCCAGTGGGAATCCCCAGTTCCTTCAACCTTTCCATTAGTTGTTTCCACATCTATGACTTCTATTCCAAGTGGTTCAACATCTTTTCATGGTTTTTCCTTTGGAAGTGGTCATATCCCTCCTTCCAATCCATCTTTGAACTTAGGACAAGCTCATAATATTAATCCTTTCCAAGGAGGTCAAGGATGGCCAAATCATTCTATTAGTGGTTTAGGGGCTAGGAATTTATCCCACCTATTTGGTCAATAGGGGAGTATGCCCTTCCCTTCCACCAAAACCTCACAGGTCTTTCCTCTACTAGCCAGTGCATGGAATACTTATCATATGTGTGGTAACCTTGCGGTAGGGGGTGGATACCCTCCGAATAATTTTGTGCCACAAGGATTTCCTTATGGTTCAAGTCCTTCTACGAGTAGCCCATGCCAACTTGGTTCCTCTCAAAATCCAGGATACTCTTTTCTTAATGTCAGAAATTATGCTTTTGGTAGGTGGAATTCTCTTGTTCCTCCACGCTTACATTCATGGCAAATTTAAACTTGATAGATATTTTGAAATTGATAAATGATCTGATCCAATACAATCCAAATTGGTCTCCGGTTCCCACCAAACTTCCTTCTCATATTCCTAAATTTGAAGTGAAGTTTGGGGAAGATCCAGTTGATCATATAACCACGTTCCAATTGTGGTGCTCATCGAACTCCTTGATTGATGATTTGATCAGGTTGAGATTATTCTAATGCACCTTAATTGGAAACACTACAAAATGTTATATTGAGCTTAGGGGGGTGCCTTTGCTACGTTTGGAAAACAAGCTACTATGTTTTTAAACCATTTTCAGTTTCCTGTCCAATATGTTGCTAGAATTGAGCTTCTAGCTAGTTTTCAACAAGACAACAAAACTCACATTTTATAACACATCCAAGAGTGGCACAGAAGGAAGAGGCTCATTAAGGCCTATATCCCTGATGATTTCTTTCTCTAATGGTTTTTTAAATCTTTGCAGTGAGAAATTTCAAAGGATGTGTCACTCTCCAAAGAGTTCACTGAAGAACAAGCCATATTTAGAGCCCAATAGTTAGAACTCACATATTCTTAGTCTGGAGTCATTTATAATATTTTTCCTAATTCTCCTCGATCGAAGATCGATTTAGCCAAACCTAATCGAGGACCCCATGCCGATGGAATTGTAGGGTCGATCGATAGTAGTACGACTAACTTGTTGAATCAATTGCAGTAGTTGTCTTTAGAATCTACTTCTCTAGCATAAGATTCACCACTAGTGGTTATGCCTTCCTAACCTATAATAGTTAATTTTGTCTAATTGTCGAATCCCAAAGGAGACCAACAATCTGATGGGAAGAAGAAGGGACATGGTAAGAAGAAAGATAAGGCAGGGAGGTGGAATGTGAACAAGCCCATTAGTGATACTGGAGAGGGAAAGAAGGAATAAAAAAGAAAGAAAAGTTCCCATGCAAATTTTAAAATGGGGATCATCTTACCCATCTTTTCCCTAAGATTCAGGATGCTCAACACTTGTTAGCTCAGTAGAGTTCTTCAAGTTCCCAGGCTGTGTTGAATAACTCTTTCCCCAAGGGAAACAAATTCTTGCTAGAGATAATGCTGGTACTGGAACCCCCCAGGGGGGAAACCAGGAAGGGGAATCCACATCGAATGTATAATTGGTGAAGCCACATGTTGATGTTGCTACAATATCACATGATTATGGTGATCCAGAACCTTCAAAGGCTAAGGCTGCTTCTGATATCCCAGAGCCACTCCATATTGAGAGGCTCATAGTTGAGCCTATACCTTAGATGCCGAAAGGCTCTACAAAACATTCAACTTTTAATCCCAATGCTAGGGTTGATCAGAACTACTTTATTGTCAAAGATCTGGCTCAGAGCCCCTGTGCAATGTCAATGCTAGAGGTACTCCAATCATGTCCTACAAAAATGAGTGCATTTCTCACTGTGATCAAAGTAGTAGATCCGAAGAACTCTCTTGTTATAACATTTGATATGTAAAATGCTAAGAAGATACTCCCTCATCACATGGCTTCCACATGTGTCATGTCAATGTCATGTTGGAAGGATATCAGGTCTCCAGAAGTTGTTCTTTCCCCCACTCTCCTTACCACATTTGATGGTCATTCTCATAGGACTCAAGGAATTCTTCCAACCTTTCCCGTCTATGTTGAGGGAAAGGTTGTCAATGTCGAGGTATAGATAGTTGCCAACCTTGATTATAATATTTTGTTGGGTTGAAATTGGGTTTATACAATGGATTCTATTGTTTCATCATTGTTTCACATCTTATGCTTCGCCCATGAAGGGAGAATTGTTACAATTGATCAAATGGATTATTCTCCTAATGATCCCAATGCACCTTTTGACTCTACCATCCCCTTAGTGAAGAATACGAAGCAATCTGTCAATAATTTGGGAGTTGTAATGTATTCCTGATTAATGGGTACTTTTAATCTTCCTTCTCCTATTTCTCATGTTAATTACATTTCATCCTCCAAGGCCACTCTTTGAATAGGTTCATTTAAAACTCATTATTTTTATGACCCTTGGCCCTTACCCCCCTCTACTTCCACAATAGAAAAGGGGAAAGTAGGTGTAATTACATACCCTATTTATGTGGTATAAATCATGTACCAATCTATAGTGAATTTTTCAAATTCTAATCCCATTCCTCTCCCATCAGAGGATATGGATGGTGATGCGGCTCTAGTCTAGACTCTTAACTCTACTTCAGTTATGGATTTCCTTGACATAGTCTTACCATCTGAAGAGGAAATCCTAGAAACAATGATTGGTGCAGAAACATTATGGGATGATTTTCATCATCGATCATATTTTCTCCCTCATTTGCATCAATTTGAGTCAAATTTATCTGGTCCATCTTCAACTGGAAGTTTTCATAAAATTCTAAATCCTTTGGCCCCAACACATATTTTTTTTGAAGGTAATATGTCCAATATTTTGGAAACCATTCCGGTGAACATTTCCAAGAATCCCAATATTATCGAGAATATATTCATTGGAGTTGCATGTTCCCCTAAAGTAATCAATATTTATACTGACCTTTTTAAGGAATTTCAAGGTGTCTTTGCTTAGTCTTATGAAGAAATTCTTGGAATCGATCCATCAATAGTTTAGCATGAGATCAAGATATATGAAAACACTAAAATTGTACGAAAAAATATTTGATCTATAAATCCTAGGAAAGAAGCAACTATTAAATCCAAGGTAGAAAATATGCTTAAGGAGGGCTTCATATACCTTGTGCCTTTAATTGAATGGGTCTCAAATCTAGTCCTTGTCCATAAAAGGAAAGGAACGGTCTGGGTATGCATTAAAATTAGGGATTTGAATAAGGCTTGTACTAAAGATAATTTTCCCACTCCGCTTATCAATCAGATCATTAATGAGTGTGCTAGAAATGAGGTGTTCTCCTTCATGGATGGTTTTTCAAGATATAATCAAATAACTATCCATCCTAAAGATCAACACAAGACAACATTTATTTGCCCCTGGAGTACATTTGCATACAAAAGATGCCTGTTGGCCTCAAAAATGCTGAAGCTAATTTTTAGTGGGCCATGTATTATGCTTACCACAACTTGAAGCACATAACATAAGCATATTTGGATGACCTAGTTGCTCATTATCAAAAGAGAATTGATCATCCACATCACCTTCATTTAGCTTTTGAACAATGTCATTATTATAAGATTCGATTGAATCCTAATAAATTCATTTTCGCTATCACATCTAGTCAGTTATTGGGATTCGTCCAATGAAGGGATTTATATTGATCCCTTCAAGGTTGAGGCAATACTTTAGTTTCCTCCCCCATCAATGATTCATAAACTTTAGAGTCTCCAAGGTAAAGACAATTTATTAAGAAGATTTATTGTAGATTACACCAATATTACGAAAGGATTTATGTGATTATTGAAGAAAGGAGTTCCATTTGTTTGGGATGATTTTGCCCAATGCTCCTTCCATGCTTTGAAAAAGGCATTGGCTTCTGCTCATCTTTTGAGTCCACTTGATTATAGTAGGGATTTCCTCTTTTATCTCACTACGATAGAATCAACAATTGGTATGGTTCTGGTTCAAGAAGACCATGCTCTTAGAGAGAATGTGATTTGTTATCTAATATGAGCCTTAGTCGGTCATGAACTTACATATTCTCATATAGAGAAATTGTCTTTGGTAGTAGTTCACGTCATCCAACGACTTTGTCATTATATTATGCTTGCAAAAAATTTTGTTTTGGCTGATTTCAACCCATTTAAGTTTGTCCTCAGTAGGCAAGTGATTGGGTGAAATATAATAAATGGATTGTCATCTTATAGGAATCTGGTCTCAAATTTATGCCAGTCAAGTAAAAAAATATATAGTATTTGCAGAATTGATTTCAGAGTGTCCTTGTGAAGAGGATGTTGTTTATGAAGATTCATTTCCTAATGAAAATCTCTTCCTAATCTCTTCATAGGATCCTTGGTATGGATACATCATAATCTATCTCTAGAATTCAAATTTTCCTCGGACTTTTTCGAAGGATGAAAGTAGAAAATTTCCTCACTTATCCAAAAATTATATTACTATCGGTGACACTTTGTATCATCACTAGATTGAATCAATCCTTAGGCGTTGTTTAAACTTAGAAGAAGTTGAGTTTGTTCTTAATGAATTCTAAAGTGGAGCTTGAGGAGGTCATCTATCTTGGCTTGATACAACCCAAAACATCTTGCGTGAAGGATATCTTTGGCCCTCGATTTTCAAAGATTGCATGGAAGAAATCAAAGTGTGCCATCCTTGTCAGGTATATAATTGGAAAATGTGCACTCATCCATCTCTTCTTTTCCTTGTCATCACTGTCGGTCCTTTCACAAAGTGGGTTATTGATTTTATGACTTGTAACCTGACATCGACTAAGCGTCACAAGTACATTATCATAGCAGTGGACTACTTTATGAAGTGGATTGAAGCTCTGCCTAATTTCAAAAATGATGGTGAGGCAACAAATATTTTCCTATTCAACCAAATCATTTCACGGTTTGGTATTCCAAGGGAGATTGTCACTGATCATGGTAGTCATTTATAGAATAAGATGATGTTTGAGCTGGTTTTAAAGTTTGGATTTCGGCAAGAGAATTCATCTTCGTACCATTCGCAAGCTAATGGTCAGGTTGAAACCCCTCAAGACTATCATGAAAAGGAAAATCAATAAATCTATATTCAACTGGCACATTCTATATACTGTGCTTTGGGCATATCAGATGTCTTTTAAGACTGCCATGAGTTTTACTCCTTTTCAACTTGTTTACTATTGGAATCAATCTTCCCTATGGAATGTGAGAACCCATCTCTTATATTAGTAGTTTAACCTCTTCCAGAAATATCTAGTCTTGAAGAACACCTTATTGATTTGGAACATCTCGATGAGAAATGTTGAGATGCATCCATAATAAACCAAGCTCATAAAAAGAGAGTAAATACCCAATATGACAAGACTATGTGTCCTAGGGTTTTCTCTGAAACTAACCTTGTCTTGGTCTATGACCAAGATAAGGACACCTTTGGGGCAAGCAAGTTCAAACCCATGTGGTATGGTCCCTTTATCATTAAAAATGTCTTGAAAAATGGTGCATATGAGTTGGTTGAGTTTGAGGGAAACGTGTTGTCGGAGCCCAGAAATGGGATCTATTTTAAGAAGCATTATGCCTAGGCCATTTCCTAACATTTTATTTGTTTTGTAAATATTGTACATATTTATTTATTTATGTCTATTGCTCTTGTGGTGATGTTAGTATTTTGATCTGCTTTGGTAGGTTTCGATGGGTGATCCGGTGTATCTAGGATTCGCCAGTGGTGCTAGTAGACATACTCGAAACTTAACTTCTTACGCCTGGGTAATATATTATACATCTGGTCATTTGTTAGTCTCAAGAGGCATATGTATCGGTCCTACATCCAACAATATGGTTGAATATAGTGTTGTCATTAATTTACTATCTGAAGGAATATCTTTTGGTATTGAATCATTAGTGGTTTATTTGGATTCATAGCTGATGGTGTCTCAATTAAATGACATATATCGTGTGAGAGATCCTTATTGGATCACCAATTTATGAGAGTGATATTATTAAAAATATCATTTAATTTGATTACTTTTATTCATATTCCACAATCGGAAAATTCATTTGTTGATTCTATAGCTAATCAAGGATTAGATTATCACATTAATCATTCATCACAATAAAATAAAAATACCATAAAATCATCTGTATATATGATCAAACCATCACGAAATCATATGTATATAGATATGAATAACATGTCCAAAAAATTACAAAATGTAGACAAATGTCCTACAAAATTAGGGCTTAAGCCCAATCATGTCCATAAAAGATCAGTCATCTAAATCGAAGTCTGTGGGTCCTGTCTTGGATGAGCATCACTATTATGGGAGTAATACACCCTAGGGTATGGGTTGAGCACCCCAATAGAGAAAAAAGCATACGCCAACAAGAATAAAACAAGCAAAAAACCTTAATACTTAAACTACTAAAGTAGGAAGAAGAAGTATTACTCGAAGGTCCTACATTTGAGGTCGTTCCCGTAGGGTCGAAAGCCTTTTCTTCTTCCAATGTTTCAAAACCTACAACTCATACAAAAAAATCACATATACCAGTAGTAGTTAAAATCATGTTCATGATATAGATGTTAGATCATATAAACATATAAGCATAAAACATGAAATCATACATAAGTTATATTAAAACATGGATTAAAGAATTAAGATCATAACATCGGGAACAAGACAAACCTTATTTATTGATGAATGCAAAAGAATGTGGAAGAATACAACCTCATTCATCCACGACTCCAAGTGAAACCTTCGTCCAGATGCTTCCAGCCTAAACCTCAACAATCCTTTTTCAAATGCATACACATGGATGTCGTATAAAGGAGATGGACATCACAATGAGGAAATAGGGGTTTCCTATAGCGGGGAGTGTAGGAGGCATGGGGATAAATCAGAATTGATCAGGGAAAATTGGATATAATGCTAATATCCTATATTCAATGAAAATTGGATATAATGTCAATATCCTATCTTCCTCTCCCCTTAGGCCTTCCCCATGAGGTGTATGTATATCACCTCAAAACAGATTTTCCAGTTAGGATACATAAGGCCACAGGCTCTTGTAGGTAGGCTTCCAATGTAACCCATCAACCCCACCCAAAAAATAGGGTTTTTTTTCATATTTTAAATCATATACGTGGGTTAGATATATCTGAACCCACGTGTGCACGCAGTTTTTGCAGGGCAGAGTCATGTATGGAATTTAAAATAATAATTTTTAATATTTGGACTAAGTCTAAAGGGAAAGGGATGCTAAGGCCATGACTGAAAGCATCAAGTATACAAAGGTGGTAAATGATGCTATAATAGATGCTCCCTAATATATGAGGTTAGAAAGGGTACATGATGGTAAAAATGTATTAAGTATATAGAATAATCATGCAAGGACTTGGGAGGAGATCACCATATTCTATACTGCCAAACCAATGGAAGAGATCAGAAAGAAAGCTCATGTCTGAGGCAAGCATATCCATGCTCAGAGATAGTAAAGCATGTCCGCATATCAGGTGTAGAGTGGATCCAATATGTATGCAAGTACAAAGGAAATTGAGAAATACATAGTGGATCATATTATCATAGCCCCAAAAATACATATCATGGCCATGTCACAATATCACATACAAAAGAACTGATCAATGATGTTGAAGTACATATCTGATCACTGAAGTCACATAACTAATCCTCAAAAGTACCAAGTTGAAAAGTGGAATAATGGTACTGCATGAAACTTGGGTGCCAACATATATGATGCTATTGTGATGACTTGAAACATATAAGGTGTATGGTGTCACTAGTAGTAAACTGGAGGGACTAACATGTGAACCATGAAATGCTGATGTAACCCGAGGTCTTCACCGACTGACATGGTACATTTCTACACTATGGGAATAAAGGAGCTGAATTTGACCATGTGAGAAATTGTTTGATTACTAGTCATTGATGTATACCATTAACAAATGTGAGACAACTCACTAATAATGATGACAAGAGTAACGATACCCCAACACAATCTAGAAAGCGTGAATAAATTATTTGAATTCAAACACTTGAGAGAATCTTTCAATCATGAGACATTCTTGTATTCTCACTATATATAGTAGAAGATTCTTGTTATCAGGAAATCTAGCGTCCACTCGGAGCTGCTAGTCCCACTAAGACTGGTATCTATCTTAGAAACAAACAAACTAAAACCACTTTCAATTATCTTTATGAGAAGTAGATAAGATGGGAACAAAAGACACCAACCTCAATCTTGCGCTTGGTTCCTCCCCCTTCTAATAGATCTTCGCCACTCCTTCTTCGTCTACCCAGCTTCAAAAAGAAGCTGTGGAATCAAAGCAGCATAATACTATCGAAGAACAGAGATCTACAATCATAAACAATATAGGACCACATATGTATTGACCACACAAATTCATATATTATCAAACATACAATAATGTGGAGGAAAACTTGAATAGCTTTATTAATATCAAGAATAGCAAAGAGGATTACAACCAATTTTTCTAACCCAGCATCATCCTCTTAGCATGAAAGCCCTTATTCACCTCATGAAAAGCTTAGATCACCCAACACTATGATATTACACCAAGAAACCAACAACACTTCCTTACAAGATACAATATTCCAGCCTCTGGATCTCTGTGATGAGGGAACCCTATATAGATGATTGTAGGGGGGTGAGTCAGCTTCTCGCATTTTTTTTAGTGTCCCTTTATCTCATAGTTCTTGATTCCACTTGGAGATTGATGGTCTCTTACTCATCCTTGTGCGAATTCAGAGAGGCAAGTGTCATAGGAGAAGTTTCTGGAAGATTCCATGATCATCCACCTTGCAAACTGTCTCTGACATTTGTCTACTCTCACCCATCGCACCCTACAGAAGGGCTTTCCAATATGCATCGCACCTTTTACACTGAGCAGGTGAGATGCATCGCACCCTCTGCACTGGGTAGCCTGTATGGTCCAGTTTTGACTAGTTTTGAGCAGTTTTTCATGGAGAACTTCTGGGAGATGATGTAATCAGCTAACCTTGTTCCTTTAGGGTGTGAAGCAACACTTTGAGGGACTTAGAAGCCCTTGGTTTATGGACATGTATGATTGGGTTGCAGTTCCCAAAACTGTTTATAACAATTTCCCCCTAAAGCATGAGGTCGTTAATCTTTTGATGTCGGGTGAAATGCTTTATCATGAGGATCTAAAGTTTTTTCGAGCTGGAAGGCGACCTATAATAAGATACAATACAATACATTATCTTCATAATATTTTTTCATGATCTAGCTGAGGCGGGCATTCCCATGCTCAGCTTTATAAATTCATTTTCATGTACCTAGGACAGACAACCGTTTGTGTAGCATACTGATGATTCAAGCAGAGTCATCATCCTTTGATTCAGATGATCATCTATTCGGCAATGATGTACATTTGATGTCTTTATATTCCTAAATATATCGCAGCCCAGATGGATGAAACTAGATCCAGGGTCTTCAAACACGTTTGATCTTCACTCAGAGTACAAGTCAATCCATGTGAAAAATGTTCTAGAGTCGAACATGGAAAGACATTGCCTGATTACCAACCAATGATGTAAGCTGTTAACAGGCGTGAGAGGAATCACTGATAATGATGATGAACCTCAAGGTACTATAGTACAATTCACATGGTGTGAAAAAGGGACTTGGCATCGAACACCATGCAAAATATTTCAGTCGAAGGCCATTGATGTAAACCTGTTAGCCAAAGTGAGAAACTTGCCATTGAGGCATGCAAGCTTCAAAGTACTGAAAGGGTTGTTCCTAGGTCGACTTCTTGGATAATGAGCTGATGTCGACAATAAGCAACCCATCATAGGAGGGCCTTAATGAATCCCACATCTATGACACAGAACGAAGAAAATGATTTTGGAGGTGAAAACGATATGATGATACAGGGTTCAGGGTGGCAGTCATTAAAGAATGGACTGTGAATGTATTGCAGCGGATGAGACACAAGTGAATTCTCTAAGCGACTTCTCTTGAACATACCGACGACACTGAAATGGATTGGTAGCATTAACCCCAAAGATAGATGGTACGATGGACCAATGGTGATATGACCGGTGAAAGGAATAACCCAACCCGACTTGGACGTGGAGTGAAAGTGTCATGTTCAAGAGTGACTTGCTACCAATAAAGTTTTTTCAAGTTTTCTTCCCAATTTTCCCCAGTCATTGCTGATGAGTACCTCTTTATTTTTATCAAGCTTGAGGAGGATAACATATTCTTGTTATATAATCTGCCCTTCGGGCAAACCCATCGCTATGTTTTAACGAGCCTAGCGACAATGAAACTCGTTCTCATCCATTTGGACAAGTTTGTCGCTATTGATTTTAACGAGTTTAACGACAATGATAACTCAGTCCTTTTTCAATTTTAGAGAGTCTGAAAAGGGACAGAAAGGAAACTCCCATAATACTTTTTCTTCATATAATCCCTTAGGTCTGAAAAAGTATAAAATAATACGAAAGGGATGAATTTTTGATAGTTTTAACAAGCTGAATGAGACAAGTGCTCGATCTTTTTGTGTAATAATCCCTCAGGTCCAAAAATATTAAAATCTAGAGGAGGGATAACATTTCCGGTAGCTTTGACAATCTAGAGAGGCCAATCACTCGGCAATATTTTCATATTTTATGAGTCAGATGAAAAGAGCTTAAAGAAGACTCGTTTTTTGAGGAACGAGTGATAATTTTGGGTAGCAGCTGATTCCAGGTAAGGTTTGGAATTTTCAAATCACGGCAGTGTCACAAGGATGGCTAACAGAATCAATCATCGCAGGTGTTCCTCAAAAAGGGTAAACAATCAAACGGAGGCTTATGATCAACTAAAATAGAGTGGAGGTGATGATGAGAACACAACCAAGGCTTAAAAGCTGATGATAATGCATTCACAATGGTTATTTACCGGAGAGTGGTTCATTTTTTAATGAGCTTAAACTCTGGGGGAAACATTTGCTCATTGCTAGGTTTAATTTTTAATGAGCTTGAACTTTGCAAAAAACTACTCGTGATAATGGTCATTGATTATTTGACTCACCGTTAGCACTTTGTTCTTTCAATGGTTGTACTACCTGCTCAATTGCTTCATCAAACTGATTAGAAATGAAAATATATGCTTGGAAAATGAGTTAAAACACTAATACCTTACTCGAATTACGTCAATAGTAATTTAAAAGTGACTTTTACCTCTCATTTTACCATTTCATTTGAACTTGGTTTTTAGGAGCTCTGGAGGTGCTTTTCCCCCTTGATTTTCACTGGCTGATTCCGGGAGATTCTATGGACGATTCTTGGTTCCGTTTAGACTAGGTAGGAGCTAAACCTGTGCTCTTCAGTTGCATTCCTTCCTTTTTGAATTCTGAGCATGTTTCCCTGCTTTACTAAGCCCCTGGGGTTTGAACAATTCACTCTGGCCCCATCGCACCCTCCCTATATTGAAAGGTGTGATGCATATTGGACTGGTTACTGTCCAGTCAATATGCATCACTCCCAATACACTACTGGGGTGCGATGGGTGCAAGGAGGGAAACTTTTACACTGTTTTCTGATGGAAGTTTTTCCTGTTTTTTGCCAAATTAGGACCCTGACTCTTCTCTTGTTTGTTTTCAGAGATTCATTAGAGCAAAATGGTTATTACATGGTGAGAACATGAGCATGAAGAAGAGGACATGGTTGCTTTACATGATCCGGGTATTGTAGCTGCACTGCGAAACTGTGGCCTGCTCAAGTTTTTATGCATCTCTAGCATGAGGAAACAAATCAACTTGTTGCAATATTTCCTCGATGCATGGGATCCTACCAAGCAAGTGTTTCATATCAGAGGAAAATTCATCCCCTTTACTGTCATGGACATCTATTTTTTGATCGGTTTATCGAGGTGTGGTGCCCCTCTCTCATTATCAGGTTTTGCTCGTGGGGGTGAATTCGTAAGAGATTACATTCACCAGTATTGTAGAGAGGGATCTCAGCCAAGTAGGGATGGCATGATCAACATCTGAGATGTCACTGACCAGTCCTTGAGAATCATTCTGTTCACTTTTGCTAGACTGGATGGTAGTGCAGCTCTTCACATGGCTAACAGGGCTTATATGCAATATGCCTTGGAATGCCTCAAACTGAAGGTGTTCAACTGGTGCGATGCAGTACTCCATGTGATGAAAGAACAACTAACCAAGGTGAAAAGTGGAAGATCCAATAATTTTGATTATGGTTCTATTTTGACCGCCTTTGCCTTGGAAAAGATCCCACTTATGTAGCCGTAGTACATTTCACTTGGTTTACCTCCACCGACTGAGCCACGGATGTAGAGATGGGTTGACCTCCTGGTCCGACATGTTGGTCAGTCCCAGATTTCTTTCTCTAATACCTTCTTTGAGTGGTTCAACTGTCAGGAGATGGTTTATGCCAAGTGTCCATATGCTGGTATGGATTTCCGAGGTGATCCGGATTTGGTGTTGCCGGATGGTGAGCAGTGGGGTGCTATAGGTAAATTCTCTGACCATATCTCTGTTTATTGTTTTCATAATGTTCTTATGCTTTCTTTTAACAAGACTAATTAAAACTCATGTGCTCATGAAAACATTGGACCAGTTCGACCAGCAGTACGCCTTAGAGCACCAGCTGTCGCTCTGGCAGGAGAGGCTATTGGGAGGGCCATCCTTTGCGACCTTGATGTGGCCAAGACTCTTTTAGCATTACAGGATCAGGTTGAGGGTCTCACCCTTGGTATTCTAGACATGAGGACTGGAAAGTTGCCTCTGAGGTTGCAATGACATAGTACTGGTGTGCCGAGTCGATGGACTGGGATTTTACACATGATTGCATAGGCGGTGACTTGTTATCACCAGCATCATTAGACTAGGGTGCCCCCTAGAATTTTGAGTTTTGGTTCATTTGACTAATTTTGTATTGGTTACAAAACATTATGTGTAAACCATAAACAGTTATATATATATTTTTGATTTTCAGAGCTTTATTTTGGTTAAGTTATGTGATCCTAATGCAAATATTGATGCAATGCTTCTTTTTATGAACGTCGCAAATGTCTATCTAACACATAATTTTCCAATGAGTCTATTAATGTGTTTAAATTTCTAGAAATATGTTGATATTGAATAGAATCGAACTCTCTTTCCAAAATTTTGACCCTTAGGAACATGCGGTAGATAGCTGGATTCCGTACAGAGTAGCTACCAGTGAGTTGTAGAATGATGAGTTGTGAGTCTAGCCTGATGACAAGTCGGCATATGCCATGTGCGATGGCATCAGAGAGGAGTTCTATCAATGTGCTGTATTTAGCGATATTGTTCATTTACTGACCAATACATACCCCTCTGAAACTCACTAACTCGCTGCTAGGATCGAAGATGGCCCAGGCCGTAGAAGATAGGTTCTGCGAACTACGACTTGCTCTGTTGGCATATCCAACAAATGGTTCTAATAGGTTCGACATCTGCAAAAAATGCAAAAAGTGGATTACCTAACCAAAACAATTACCCTTAGTAAAAACAAAAATGTAACAAAAGCATAGGGGTTACTACACTGAGTTAAGCATAGTAACACTTGAGATACAACCTGTTGCAGGGTTGTGCCAGTGGAATCCCATCATAATCCATCAACTCGTAGGCTCCTTTTGCTAATACATGCTTAACAATATAGGGACCCATCCATAAAGACTTGAAATTACCTGCTCCCAACTTGTCGGACTCCTGGTCGTAAAGCAAGACCAGGTCACCTTCGGAGAAGACGCGAGGTTTGACATTTTTGTCGAACTGTGCTTTGACTCGTTTCTTATGGGTTTCGTTAGCCAAAGTGACATCATGATGGGTTTCATCCAATTGGATTAATTCCAAGAAATGAGCCTCTTCTTCTGAAGTTCCAGGGAGAAGATCGACCACGAGCTTGAGGGACGAGATTTCACACTGAACTGGCAAGATCGCTTCCAGGCCATACACTAGCTGAAAAGGTGTAAACCCAGTCGCATTCCTCACCGATCTCTTGTATGCCCATAAGGCTGAGTACAGGATCAGGTGCCAACTCTGTTTATGGACTCCAATCATCCTTTGCAGCATGCGCTTTAGGACTTTGT
Source organism: Pinus taeda (assembly GCA_000404065.3). Classification (NCBI taxonomy): domain Eukaryota; kingdom Viridiplantae; phylum Streptophyta; class Pinopsida; order Pinales; family Pinaceae; genus Pinus; species Pinus taeda. The sequence goes on along the minus strand of APFE030461345.1, from coordinate 23,668 downwards.
TGATTGCCTCAACTTGTTCGTTAGCTTGTGGATAATATGGAGTAGAGCTGTCGTGGGACAATCCTAATTTGGCAGCCAACTCAACCATCATGTGACTGTGAAAATGTGATCCATGATCTGTGACTATGGCCTGTGGAACGCCGAATCTGGAGACTACATGATTGAAAAAGAAGAGGGTAGATGTTTCGTCGCTATTGTTTAATGTAGGCATCACCTTGGCCCATTTGGTAAAATAGTCTACTGCGACTATGATATACCCATGCCCTCGGCCGAGGTGGGGTTACATGTCATGAAATCTATGCCCCATTTGGTGAATGGCCCAACAGCTACTACTGGCTGCAAAGGTGCGGGAGGTATTCTGGTTTTGCGATTGAAGATTTGACAGGCATGGCAACTTTTGACTCCGGTTATGCAATCTTTGAACATTGTTGGCCATAAGTATCCTGCTCGTAAAATATTTTGAGTTGTAGCATAACTAGATTGATGCCCCCCACATGCGCCTGAATGACAATCATTCAGGACATTTTCGGCCTCCTCATGGGTGAGGAACCTCCGCAGAACTGTATTGATACCACGACGGTAAAGCGTATCATCGACAATCATGTAGTATTTGGCTTGGTATCGAATCCATTGTTGTTCTGAGCATGAGGTATTAGACCTATATGTTTGGGTTTGGAGATAGATTATTATATCTCCATACCACGGATTGCTTGAAGATATCAGAAAGAAATTTTCGTCCACGATCGCTTCTTCGGATGTTGCATCGTTGGACGACGATGGGAGATCACATAGTAACTCCGCGAAAACCAGGGCTTTCTTTGATTTGGATTTTTTGAATTCCAGATCAAACTATTTTAAAATTGCTATCCATTTTGAATATTTCCCCCCCAGAAACTTTCGTGACAATATATAAGTCATGGGGTTTCAATTTGACAAAATGGTAGTTTTTCTGAAGAGGACATAGTGTCGAAATCTGTGTATCTCTTGAACAGTTGTGAGAGCTAGCTTTTCAATGTAGGAGTACTTCATTTCTGTATCATTTAAGTTTTGGCTTAAATAATATATTGGATGTTCAATTCCATCTTGTTCTTGAGCTAAAACCATTGCTATGGTTATATCCGCTACAGCCAGATAAAGGTTAAAGTCTTTTTGATAATCAGGAGCATACATTAATGATGCTTTTATTAGGGATTCTTTTAAAGCATCAAAGGAAGCTTGCATGACCTAATCCCAGATGAAGGGTACTTCTTTTTTCAACAGATGGGTATAACCTTTAGCAAGTTCGGTGTAATTTGAAATGAACCTCCTGATAAAGTTTTCTTTCCCTTGGACTTTCTGAATTTGAAGCAAATTTGAAAGTGGAGGCAAATCAATGATTTCCTGAACCTTACATGGGTCGAGACAAATCCCATCCTTTGAGACTACAAAGCCAAGTAAACAACCAAAACTAACACAAAAAACACATTTGTGTAGATTAAGTTGTATCTTGTAGTGTCGGCAACGTAGAAATATCGCTCTTAAATGCTGCGGATGATCGGTCCGCTTTCGCGAATGAGCCAGAACATCATCAAGATGTGGTTGAACAATTTTCTTGATGTCATGGAAGGCATAATTCATTGCCATCTGAAATGTTGTCCCTACATTCTTTAAACCAAGGGTAGCTTGCGATATGCGAATGTGCCCCATGGACAAATAAATGCAGTTTTTGACTGGTCCTGTGGGTGGATATTTATTTGATTATACCCAGAAAATCCATCCATAAATGAAAAGATTTCACATCCAGCGCATTCATCAATTATCTGGTCAATGAAGGGTGTAGGGTAGTTGTCTTTCGGATAAGCTTGATTTACATCCCTATAATCTACGTACACTCTAATCATTCCTTGTTGCTTCATTACAAGAACAATATTCGATGCCCAATCAGTTAGAGGAACCAGGTAAATAAAACCAGCATGGAGGAGTTTTTAAACTTTCGCCTTGATGGCAGTGGTTTTCTTGGGGCGCACCTACCAGAGCCATTGTCGTAACAATTTGACATCTGGATACATCTTAATTTTGTGTTCAACTATGCTCGAGTCAATGCCTAGCATTTCATCATGTGACCAAGCAAAGACATCTCTAAATTGCGAAAAAGAGCATAATATACCTCTAGTTTTGAAGGAGAACAAGGTTTTCCGACATGAATATTCTCTACAACATCTGTTTTGGTCGAGATATTTATGGTGGTAGTCTCTTAAAGATTCGACAGTTTTTGCTCGAAATCCACTGTATTTATAGTATTTGATAGAAAGTCAAAAACTGAAGGATGATGAAGGTCACTAGAATTATCCTCCTTATAACTCAGAAGATGGGAACGATGGTGGTAATCTTCCCATGGTGCCCTGTCAATCATCATTGACTGGACAATTCCTTTGTCTGTTAAATGTACTTGCGACCAAGAATTTGAAGGGGTGCCATATTCCTTAGACCTATCTATCCATATGCTTGAAGAGCATTGATTTGGGTTTGCCTCCCATGCCGAAAACATTGATTGATACAATATTTCTATTGGGCTTGGAGGCAATACCTGTGGATGATCCATGTTAATATCATTTTCAGACATCTTTTGAATAGAAGATATCATATTGTAGGTTCCCACTGTTGCCACTTCCGCAAAATTGATTGGAGGCAATAGGGCAAAAGTCCCCATTAATGTAGGGTATTTTAGTAGGCCTACTCTAATATTTTGAAGCAAATGAGGGCTTCCACGGATCATCGGAATGCTTCTCGTAACTTGTGAACTGCTGGGGAGAAAAGTTTGTTGGTCGATGATTGTAATTCCTCCTTGGAAGGGAAATGCAACCTTCTTGAAGTACGTCGACACAACGACAACCATAGCATATATCCACGGCCTTCCCAGTAGGATGTTGTAATCAAGGTTTCCATCGATAACTTCAACATCAATTTCTACTGTTTTGCCCCCCAGTTCGACTTGCAAGTTATCAATATCCCATATGGGGTGTATGTTCGTCTTGTTAGAGTCGGTCTTGTCACTCCTCTGTCAGAGATCAAAACTCTTTCTGCATTTCATTTTTAGGTGTCTCGCTCCATTCACTCAGCTGCATTCCGCTAGGGGCATGCCATAATTTGACGAAAAGGTCTTGTCAGTCATTTCCCCTCATGTTTGGCACCTGTTGGCTTATGTCTTTTCATCAATGTTCACTAAAGTCCATGACAGTCAATGTTTGATATTTTAATGCACAAGAGTCATTTTCAGTCATTAGGTCTTAGAATCAGATAAATTGGTCTTCAAGCATGTCCAATAAAGCCATGTAGGCCAGATGGAGGCCCTTACAAAGTTATGATTTAAATAATTTCATCGTTATGTTGACAGATTACGACTGTTCTTCAAAACTCTGTTTTAAAGAAAAGTCAAATAGTGTGTCATTTGTGATAATTTTCAAAAACGCTTCCAGTTGATCTTTTTAGGCACAGTCATGTTTTCCTTGGCCAAATGCCATGTCATGCAACCCCTACAAAAATAGCCAAAAATTGCATCATTTTAGCTAAAAATTCAAAGGGAAACGTGAAATACAGAGTTGAATTAAATCAGGAAAAAGAGCCAAAATAAAACATTACCAAAGTGGGTTTTGAAGAAACAAAAATTAAAGCCACGACTCCAAAGTTTTTATATAACATTCCCACAAGAAAAAAAATTCATTTTTCACACCAAGGATAGAGAGAAAAATTTCAAAGTGATTGTGAGAAGCAAGCACGGGTTTTAGGTGAGTTTGGAGGAGTTGTCACAGGCGCGGCGCACAGACAGAGGAGTGCAGCACACTGGGCGCTACCACACAATTTTAAGTTAACACGGGCGCGACGCACACAAAGGACGCAGTGCACAGACAAAGGGGCACATCGCACACCCAAAAAGGCCTGGTTTTGTTCCAAATTTGCAACAAATCACTTTGAATCCCTTCCAATTGACAAGTACGGTCTACATCTCTGTTGCTCATATGTTTTGTGAACATGATGGTGGTTTATGGCTGTGTATAGTTGCAATAAAAACGGCTAAACACTACCACTTGAAATAATCAAAGCCATTGCTCTTAGGGTTGCAAATTTGTTTTGTTGATGCCAAGGTTCCTCCTCCCTTTCATTTTTCCCCTTCTTTCCATTGTTCCCTTCCCCCTATTCCATTTTTCCCATCTTTTTCTACCCTAAAACATTACTAAACCCCTATTCCCTATCCCCTCCACTCATTTTTCAAATATAAAACCCCAAAATCCCACCTTATAAAATCCCCAAACCCTCCTACATGTCCCTAAACAAAACTTCCCCCCATAACCCCTAATCCCATCATATTATTCCCCTTCCCAACACTCCCTTTTGCATTGTTCCCCTTGGTGGCAGAGTTCATAACAACACATAGTTTCATACATCATCAAAGGGTAGTCCAAGCACAGTCCATACACAACAGTAATGGCATTTGAGCATTCATCAGAGTATGAGGTGGAAACCCAAAGTGATTCATCCTCAAAAGAACAAGCTCCCCGGAGACATCATAAAAGTGGCAAACATGTTAGGGATGAGCCAACCACCCTCACAGAATTGCAGGCCTACCCTCTTGCTATGTCATGTTTCTAGCATCTATCATGTTTTGAGTTTTGTCAAAAGGTGGCTAATGTTCGAGTTCATCATGAGTTCGCCCGTCTTTTTGTGATTCACTTACATGGAGATCACGCTATCTTAGTTGGGGTCACCTTCACACTGACACCTGAAACTATCTCATTAGCAACTGGCATACCGAACGTTGGAGAACCATGGCACAAGAAACAGAAGGTTGATCAACAGCATTATGAGCCTTACATTAAGGCTAGTTTCTTGAGGAACCTCAAAAGAGTCTTTCCATTCTGATATTTGAAAGATGAATATGCTCCACTGATGAAGTTAATCATGAAATATTTCATCTGTGAGGGGAGGTTCTCTCGTTTATATGCCTATCACATCAAGTTGCTCATGCACTTTACCAAGGTATGGATGATGAACATCCCATATTTCATTTGCAGGAACATAAAGAGGATGAACACCTTCATGCAACACAAAACCCCTCAGTAGCAACTTAATAGGGTTTATCACTTTGCTCTTGTTAAGATTTTGGTGGTTCATCAGCTGGGATTGCAGGGCATTACTTGGGATGATTTCTTCTCCCGTGACCTCTTTAGCACTTCATAGGTATTATCAGAGGTTGAACATGAGATAGGTGGTCCTTCTCATCAATATGAGCACCATGAGACCACTACTATGCCAGTATTCATCACCTATTAGAGAGGCAGTAGACATTTGTTTGCAGCAGCAAAGCGAGTGTTATCTCCACCCGGGGTGAAAGGGGCCTCGCTTCTGACATCGGTAACATAGGTACAGGACAAGGGCAAGAGGCCCATGCATGACGAGGGTCCATCAGGTGAACAAGAGGCCAACTTCATCGTCATTCATGATGATGGTATAGATGTGGAGAGTGCCAAACTTAGGAGGACCATTCAGGAGCAGCAAATGGAGATCCAAGCCTTGTCTCTCAATTTGGAGAGGGCTAAGTGGATTATCAGGTATTTGGAGCAGAGGAACAAATAGCTCAAAGACCAACATGAGATCATGGAGCTGCAAAACATCCGCGAGAATCGCCAAGCCGCCCAACATAGGAGGATTGAGCTCACTCCATTAGAGCAAGAGATTAACAATGAACGAGAGTATTGGCTCGAGCGTATCAACATCCACCTTGAGATACTGCTAGAGAAGGTCAACAAGGACAAAACCATATTGAGGTAGATGGTTTATCACTACAGCGCACGGAATATGAGTTCAAAGGCTTGGATAAGGAGTTTGAAGGCGAAATTGAGGAAAGCGAAAAAAAGACAAAAGAGGCAAAAAGAGCAAGATCAGCTCAAAATATTGGCCGAAGCCTCTGTGGCCCAGCATAGAACTTCATAGAGGATCTCCAGCCCAAATTTCAAAAAATTTAGGACAATTTTGGTCACTTGACAAATTTTTGTGCACAAAACAAGGTTTTTCTCGCAGTGGCACAACACTTAAGATAGGGAGCTCCAAATCAAGAATGGTTTTCATTTTTGGATTCAGCATGAAAAATCATGACTGCTGGTGCATGGCCAAGAAGGTTGGGAAAGTTTTGAGTCCCCAGGAGGTAAAAAACACTCCAAAAATGACCTCTCTGCCCCTATTTTGACACATAGGAAGCAGTCTTGGGATATTGAATCTTTGGAGGGGCAAATGAGCACGAAATTCAGAAATTCCACTTGTGTTAGAAAGTAGATAGGTAGGGATTTCTAACAAGCACACTTGGGAATAATTTGGACTTTAGCAGGTACCTCAAAATTTCCTCCAAAGTGGCACGATGCATATAGTTTTGGGCATGGCGCACAGAGACCCAAAGCCCAAAATCACTTCTGCTCCGTGACATTTCAATTCGCGATTTTCTCCAAGTGGGCCTGCTCATTTACACTACATTTTTCTTGGCACCTAAGGCAAAGTTTAAAAAGTATTTTCACTAAAGTTTGGCTTCTATCCAAGTGGCAAAGGAAGGTGAGTAGTCACCCAAACAATTTGTCATTTTTGTAAATCTGCAGCTATCACTAATGGTTGGCTTTCCATTTCCAGTTTGTAATGATTTGAAAAACTCCCCAACTGTGGGTCGTTCCATTTCCCAATGGAAAAGTATATTTATTGCATGTAAAACCATTTGCAAAGGGTTGGTTGTAATTTCTGGGAGACTGTGGGAGAGAAACTCAGTTCTTCATTGTATATGTTGACAGAGAATTAATGAAAGGCAGCGGCTTTGATTCATGAGATTCATGTGGTGTGAGTGTAGCAAATGTGTTCTCTTTCTGTTTCATATGTATTTCGTTATGTTTCACAGTTCATTCATATTCATTTCCAGTGAAATTTTCCAAGTAAGATAAGGTAGAATTCATGTTTATTGCTCTGCCTGTGGGAAAGTTTCGCGTTCTGTGTTCTTCTTCTATTGAAAAGGATTCATGTGTTAATGCCCTTTTTACCCTCCTAAACAATCTTTCCATTTCACATTATTTCAAATTTAATTGCTAGACTTTCCGCCTATATTGCCTCACGAAGTAATCTTTGCCTTTGTGTTAAATTATCTGCTCATGCTGTTCGTTGGTCCCATACATCCCAAAAACTCAGTCATTTATCAAAAATTGCCTCTTGTTTCCATATTTATTTACCTAGCCTAAAATCAATATTCACTGTAAGTCACCTTAGACCATATCATTTATTTATTCACTGAGCATGACACGAAGAGAGCCCTCTCCTGTTCTGGTAGGGCTAGCTACCAGACTAAGCGTGGTTTGTGGTTACCCTGAATTTTGCCTTCCTTCAGCCTAAGGCAGATTTAGGTGCTAACATAGTCGCGACTCTGCAGGGGAAGATATTGCACCCCTTACTTCTTGATAATTCTAAGTTTCTAGATGATAATTTTATAATTTGATAGGCTAAGTGAGTTGGTCGTGTCCTTTTGATTTTTCTTAATAGCACGCTGGCTTCTAGAAGATATACCAGAGCTAATCCAGATCCAGATCCTCCACACATCTATGAATATCCCAATTTGATTCCAATACTTCGTCATCAAGAGAGCTCTATATCTCCCGTGTTCAAATCCCATTCATGTCCTTACATTTTTTAATATCTTGAAGAGCTAGATTTTGATGAGTAGTTTGAAATATCATTGCTCAAGACCAAATCCGAAAGGGCGGTTGACTCTACTGTCCCCAATCCACAGTTTCTTGTAGAATTGGAAACTGAAAGAGCTAACCAGTCAATTGATAATTACATTGTGGCACAACTTCAAACTCCAATTGCTAGCCCCCTAAAAACTGCGCACACTCCTCCAACACCTCCAAGGCCAAACCCACCAAGAGTGATGGTTGCTCATTTTGTACCTCTTGTTCTGCCTCAAATTTTAGATGATATGCCCACAGATTATCAAAGAAAAATCTCGTTTTTTGATGGCACTCCTAACAACATTACCGCTCAGCAACATGTGGACAAAATGGCAGATTTCTGTGAACTTCATGAGATCGATGCAGAGAATGTGGCAATGAGACTCTTTGTACAGACATTCGCAGGTGAAGTGAGGAAATGGTTCAGAGGTTTACCGGCTGCACGTATCGCTACCTTGGCCGACCTGCAAAGACAATTTTTAGGCCGCTGGGAAGTGAAAAATAATCCTCTCCAAATTCTGGTTGAATATGAGAAAATCAAACGAAACACTGGTGAGTCAGTCCAAGACTACTGCATTAGATTCAATTATGTTTATAATGAATTTCCCGATCATCTAAGGCCACCTGTGGGGCTAGCCATGGTGAAGTTTTCAGATGGTTTTGATGCTGGCATGGCTTATCAATTAAGAGAGAGAGAACTGGCTACAATGGAGGACATGCAGAAGATCGTGGTCAGCATTGAAGCAAATCTGTTGACCAAGAGGGCTAGAGCAAAGGCAGAGAAGAAGGTTACCATAAAAGAAGAATATTCCTCGGTAGATCAATTACTCCGGAAGGTAGAGCAGATGCTTGAAAGGGTGAAACTTGACAAACCTGAGCCACAAGTTAGAAATCCTAATTTCCGTGGCCAGAAATAGCCACAATATAGAATAAGGCAGAGAGATCAGCAAGCCCAAGAGCAGATAGCACAGTAGCCAGTACAGCCACCTTTGCAGCAAAATTTTGTGCATGGACTAGAGTTAGAAGAGGACGGGAATATAATAGGTGAAGAAAACCACTTCTTTACTCCTGATGATTTGCCTATTTATATTACCGAGGATGAGGAGTATGCAGAAAGTTCGGCTGTACACAAAGATGCATATTTCATTCTAGCCAATGACACCGTTTTGGAGGAAGAATCAGATCAATACCAAAGAGGCTATATGAATGTTATGTCCACCCAGTAGCAACGGTATTCACTTAGAAATAGAGACGTGCTGGCTAAACCAATTCAGAAGAGGAAGGATTTTGAGGTATCAAATAATGATTCATCAGTTGCACAAAGGAAAGGAAAGGGGGCGGTTGATCCAGATAGCAGCAAATCACCATCAGCAGAAAAATAAAACCAGCCAATTGCGTCGAAAGAAAAAGAAAGGAAAGAAATCCCAGTCAAAGAGGTAGAGAATATCCCCGCTTTTAATTTAGAGAATGAAATTTCTAAATTGAAGGTATCCATTCCCTTGACTGCAATAATGAGGAACAATAGTTATGGAGGGAAAGTATCTAAAATTTTGAATTTGGACCCAATGTTTGACATGGTGAATGTCGAAGATGATCAACCTGAAATGATTTTTGGGCCAACATCGAATGGTGATTCTCCTAATAGTGATGTGCCACCTTTTTATATCAGTTTAAGATTGCATGATTTTGTGTTACATAATGCCATGTTCGATTCTGGAGCTTCTCACAATCTCATGCCCAAGGCTATCATGGACAAGCTGGGTCTGGACATCACCCGACAATACCATGATCTCTATTCGTTTGATTCTAGCAGAGTAAGATGTATCGGGCTCATCAAAGACTTGGTTGTGAGTCTGGATCAACTCCCAATGAAGAATGTTTTGATGGATATTGTTGTAGCAGATATTCCTCCCAGGTTTGGCATGCTTCTTTCCAGGTCTTGGCTAGAAAAATTGAAAGGGACACTACAACAAGATTTCTCCTATGCAATGATTCCAGTTTTTGGCCAAATGAGGAAATTGTATCGGGAACAAAAAATGAAATACATGATTACAAGCAAGGCGAAACCAATAAATAATCTGATTAATTATGTACATACAGATTTAGAGTCTTTTATTTTGTATTCTGATAGTTTCAATGATATCGATAGTCAGTTAGTAGAAGCAGATGATATTCCAGAAATAACAGAAAATTTCAGAGGAGTTTTAAAGAGAGACGGACAAGAACAACAGAACACCGTTGAGCGCTCAACTGAAAGTAATGGACAACAAGTAGACAAAGCAAGGAAAACAGACATTCAGCAATTACAAGAAGAGGAAGAAGGTTTGTGGACCATGGATTTTGATGGAGCAGTGGGAAATGATGGCACTGGAATTGGGATTTAGGTACGCAATCCTTTCTCCACCACGAACAAAGTGCCTAGTAATGTGCGGGTATGCTCTTACAAGTTGGCTTTTGATTGTTCAAACAATGAAGCTGAGTATGAATCTCTGATTGCTGGCCTAAAAATTCTAAGAAAGCTGAATGTTAAGAGGATTGCAGTATATGGCGACTCCAAATTGGTGATTAAGCAGGTCAGAGGCGAATATCAAGCAAAGCATCCTCGGATGCGGGCTTACCATAATGCAGTCCTAGACATCCTAAAATTATTTTCAAAATATACGTTGACATGTGTGACTCATATACAAAATAGCATTTTCGATGCTCTTGCTAAGGCAGCAAGTAGTTTGAATATCCCAATGAACGCCAGTAATAAATTCGAAATCCATGTCAAGCACCGTTCGACCGTCCCGGACAATCAGAGATATTGGCAAGTTTTCCAAGATGATGAGGAGATTGATGATTTTTTGCAAAACAAAGGTAAGTTCAAAGAAACCTCAATTGATGTAGAAAATGACGATGGTAAAGGTAATAGTACAGATGATGTGCAGATCAATGAAATGGACGTGTTGCAGCTAAAGAATAACATTATTCATAAAGGCTTGATACCTTTAGAAGAAATCTTTGATCAAGATGATGTAGCCCGCAAACCAACATTGCAACCAACAGTGAAGGGTGTGGAAGAGGTCAATGTCGGAACAACTGCTAATCCTAAAATGGTAAAATTGTCTAAAGCATTTCCACCAAAAATAAAGGACAAATATATCAATTTGTTGTCTTCATTTGCAGATGTGTTTGCTTGGGATTATTCTAACTTAAAGACATATGGTACCAATATAATTTAGCACACTATACCCATTAAGCCCAATCAGAAACCTTTCAGACAGAAGTTGAGAAGGCTAAATCCAAAGCTGCTGCCATCAATTGAAAAGGAGATAAATAGGTTGTACAAATCAGGGATCATTGTTCCCATCAGATTTTCGGATTGGATCTCTAATTTGGTTCCTGTACGAAAGAAGACATGTGAGATTTGCTTGTGCATTGATTTTAGAAATCTCAATAAAGTTTCATTGAAAGATAACTATCCACTGCCCAAAATGGACCATATACTTCAGCAAGTAGTGGGAGTATCTCGTATGTCACTACTTGACATTTATTCTAGATATAACCAAGTTTCTGTCCATGAAGATGATCAAGACAAGACAACATTCACCACTCCGTGGGGAACTTTTCATTACGCTAAAATGCATTTCGGTTTGAAGAACGTGGGTGCTACATTTCAGCATGCAATGGACTTGGCTTTCACAAATGAGAAATATGTCTTTTTGGTTGTGTACCTGGATGATCTGACGGTGTTTTTGAAATCTGATGAAGAACACATGTACCATCTAAAAACTGTCTTTCAAAAGTGCAGGAAATATGGCCTATCACTGAATCCGAAAAAGAGCTTGTTCACCATGGAGGAAGGCAAACTACTCGGGCACATTATCTCAAAAGATGGCATTCGTATTGACCCAGCACGTGTACAAGCGATTCAACAAATCGATCTGCACCAGAATGAGAAAGAGATTCAATCTTTCAATGGTAAAATGAATTTTCTACGCTGCTTTGTACCTAATCTTGCTGAACACCTAAGAGAGATTACAAACATGCTTAAGAAGGACAGCCAAGTAAAATGGACGGAGGAGGCTGTAAAATATTTCAATTTAGTCAAATTGGCTCTTTCTTTAGCTCCTGTTCTAGTCAGACCAGACTACACTCAGGATTTCATATTGTCTTCATTCGCTTCGGAGCATACTATGGCAGCTGTGTTATTGCAGAAAAGAGATGATCACGAAAGACCAATTTCTTTCTTCAGTAGAGCTATAAGAGATGCAACCTTAAAATACAACATCATTGAGAAGCAAGCCCTTGCACTTGTGATAGCATTGAAAGATTTTCAGGTATATATTCTACATTCTCATATTTTGGCCTATGTTCCTAACACTACTGTCAAAGATGTTTAGTGCAGACCGATCCAGAAGGAAGACGAGGCAAGTGGATTGCAACTTTGCTGGAATATGATGTGGAAATAAATCCCACAAAGCTTGTTAAAGGACAGGGATTGGCAAAGTTAATGGCCGAATCAAACTTGCACGCCTTAGACATAAATCTGATCGTTGCTATGTCCAATGAGAATGAGGAAGGTTCATCAATTCAGGTATCTGAAATGTTTTCTCTTTCTCCGTGGTATTTAAATATTATATATGTGCTTAAAAATTTGTCACCACCGCCCGACATGACTAGAAACAAAGCGAGAACACTCAAATTGAAGGCTGCCAAGTTTTGCATTCCAAATTCTGCACTGTATTGGAAAGATCCTGGTGGCATTCTGTTAAATTGCTTGGTGGAAAAAGAAGCAAAGAAGGTCATGGAGGATTGCCACGACGGAGACTGTGGTGGGCACCTTTTTTGGAAATCAATAGAAAATAAAGTCCTGAGAGTGGGATATTATTGGCCAACATTGTTTGCTGATGTATATAAGATGGTTAAGAGCTGTCATAAGTGTCATATTTTCAAAGGAAGGTAGAAGTTACAGCCTTTGCCACTTAAGCCCATTGAGGTGAGTGCCCCGTTTCAGAAATGGGGGTTGGATTTCATTGGTGAAATTCATCCCGCTTCTTCCGGTCAGAATAAATGGATCCTCACATTGACAGATTATTTCACGAAATGGATCGAAGCAATTCCCACCTCACAAGCTACAGATGCAATAATTATTTCATTCCTTGAAAATAACATCTTGTCTCACTTCGGTTGCCCGAATAAGTTAATCACTGATAACTCAGCAGCTTTCAAATAAAAAAGGATGGTATAGTTTTGTCATAAATATCACATCATTTTGGGTCACTCAACTGCCTATCATCCGCAAGGCAATGGATTGGTAGAATCTTCTAATAAATCATTGGTCAACATCATCAAGGAGCTACTGGAAATAAACAAGAAGAGTTGGCATAAGAGGTTGGTCAATGCACTTTGGGAAGATCAGATCAGTCAGAAGAAATCCATTGGTACGTCCCCATTTGAGCTTGTTTATGGAGTTGATACAATGTTTCCTACCTCTCTCGTAGCCCCGGTAGTCAAACTTCTTCAGGAGGCCGGCAATGAAGATGATCCTATGCAGAGAAGGTTGAATCAAATAGTCCACTTGCAGCAGACCAGAGAAGAAGTCTTCCAGAACACATCCAAGTTGCAGGAAAAGATTAAGAAAATTTATGACAGAAAAGAAAAGGCGGAAAAATTTCAGTTGGATGATGTGGTGTTGAAGTGGGATGCAAGGAATGAGGAAAAGGGTAAGCATGGTAAGTTCGAGAATCTCTAGAAAGGTCCCTTCAAAATTGCAGCATATTGGGGTCAGAATGCCTTTCTTCTGAAGGAAATGAACGGGGGAGATTGTCCAGGAGGGCTGATCAATGGTCGACTGCCCAAATGGTACCATTTCTGAGTCATTGATGCTACTTCCACTGTCACTGTAAATACCATTTTATTTCACTTTGGTTAGAGTTTGTCAAGTTAGTCTTCAAGTCATTTCAATATCAAATTTGACTCAGTTTTTTGGCCATTTTAGTTTCATAAATGAGTCAGAGTCTTCTGTTGTTTGTCGAAATAATGACTCCATAGCCCAATGGATGAAGGAACTGTCTATCTCTTCTAGAGATCTACTGTTCTTGGCACCTCCAAGGAGCTACCATCCCCCATTGGAGCCAATGTTAGAGTCAGTCTTGTCAGTCCTCCGTCAGAGATCAAAAATCTTTCTGCATTTCATTTTTAGGTGTCTCGCTCCTTTCACTCAGCTGCATTCTGCTAGGGGCATGCCATAATCTGATGGAAAGGTCTTGTCAGTCATTTCCCCTCATGTCTGGCACTTGCTGGTTTAGGTCTTTTCATCAATGTTCACTAAAGTCCATGACAGTCAATGTTTGATCTTTTAATGGAAAAGAGTCATTTTCAGCCATTAGGTCTAGGAATAAGATAAATTGGTCTTCAAACATGTCCAATAAAGCCATGTAGGCCAGAGGGAGGCCCTTACAAAGTTATGATTTAAATAATTTCATCATTATGTTGACAGATTACGACTGTTCCTCAAAACTCTGTTTTGAAGAAAAGTCAAACAATGTGTCATTTGTAATAATTTTCAAAAAAAAATTCAATTGATCTCTTCAGGTGTAGTCATGGTTTCCTTGGCCAAATGCCATGTCATGCAACCCCTGCAAAAAGTGCCAAAAATTGCATCATTTTAGCTAAAAATTCAAAGGGAAAAGTGAAATACAGAGTTGAATTAAATCAGGAAAAGGAGCCAAAATAAAACATTATCAAAGTGGGTTTTGAAGAAACAAAAATTAAAGCCATGACTCTAAAGTCTTTATATAAGATTCCCGCAAGAAAACAAAGTCATTTTGCACACCAAGGATAGAGAGAAACATTTCAAAGTGATTGTGAGAAGCAAGCGAGCGTTTTAGGTGAGTTTGGAGGAGTTGTCACAAGCGTGGCGCACAGACAGAGGAGCGCGGCGCACATAGGGAGCGTGGCGCACTGGGCGCTACCATGCAGTGTTAAGTTAACATGGGCACAACACACACAAAGGATGCAGTGCACAGGTAGAGGGGTGCGGTGCACACCCACAAAGGCCCGGTTTTGTTCCAAATTTGCAACAAATCGCTTTGAATCCCTTCCAATTGATAGGTAGGATGTACATCTCAGTTGTTCATATGTTTTTGTGAACATGATGGTGGTTTATGGCTGTGTATAGTTGCAATAAAAATGCCTAAACCCTACCACTTGAAATCATCAAAGACATTGCTCTTAGGGTTGCAAATTTGATGTGTTGATGCCAAGGTTCCTCCTCCCTTTCTTTTTTCCCCTTCTTTCAATTGTTCCCTTCCCCCCTATTCCATTTTTCCCATCTTTCCCTACCCTAAAACATTACTAAACCCCTATTCCCTATCCCCTCCACTCATTTATAAAATATAAAACCCCAAAATCCCACCTTATAAAATCCCCAAACCCTCCTACATGTCCCTAAACAAAACTTCGCCCCATAACCCCTAATCCCATCATATTATTCCCCTTCCTAACTCCCTTTTGCATTGTTCCCCTTGGTGGCAGAGTTCATAACAACACATAGTTTCATAAATCATCAAAGGGCAGTCCAAGCACAGTCCATACACAATAGTCATGGCATCTGAGCATTCATCGGAGTATGAGGTGGAAACCCAAAGTGATTCATCCTCAGAAGAACAAGATCCCCGGAGACATCGTAAAAGTGGAAAACATGTTAGGGATGAGCCAACCACCCTCACAAAATTGCAGGCCTGCCCTCTTGCTATGTCATGTTTCTAGCATCTATCATGTTTTGAGTTTTGTCAAAAGGTGGCTAATGTTCGAGTTCATCATGAGTTCACCCGTCTTTTTGTGATTCACTTACATGGAGATCACGCTATCTTAGCTGGGGTCACCTTCACACTGACACCTGAAACTATCTCATTAGCAACCGTCATACCGAACGTTGGAGAACCATGGCACAAGAAACAGAAGGTTGATCAACAACATTATGAGCCTTACATTAAGGATTTTTTCTTGAGGCAGCTCAAAAGAGTCTTTCCATTCTGATATTTGAAAGATGAATATGCTCCACTGATGAAGTTAATCATGAAATATTTCAGCTGTGAGGGGAGGTTCTCTCGTTTATATGCCTATCACATCAGGTTGCTCATGCACTTTACTAGGGTATGGATGATGAACATCCCATATTTCATTTTCAGGAACATAGAGAGGATGAACACCTTCATGTAGCACAAAACCCCTCAGTAGCAACTTAACAATGTTTATCACTTTTCTCTTATTAAGATTTTGGTGGTTCATCAGCTGGGATTGCAGGGCATTACTTGAGATTATCCAAGCCTTGTATCTCAATTTGGAGAGGGCTAAGTGGATTATCAGGTATTTGGAGTAGAGAAAAAAACATCTCGAAGACCAGCATGAGATCATGGAGCTAAAAAACATCTACGAGAATCGGCAAGCTGCCCAACATAGGAGGATTGAGCTCACTCCATTAGAGCAAGAGATTAACAATGACCGAGAGTCTTGGCTCGAGCGTATGAACATCCACCTTGAGAGACTGCTAGAGAAGGAGGACAAGGACAAAACCATATTGAGGTGGATGGTTTATCACTACAAGGAACAAAACATGAGTTCAAAGGCTCGGATAAGGAGTTTGAAGGTGAAATTGAGGAAAGCGACAAAAAGACAAAAGAGGCAAAAAGAGCAAGATCGACTCTGAATCTTGGCCGAAGCCTCTGTGGCTCAGCATAGCACTTCATAGAGGATCTCCAACCCAAATTTCAAAAAAATTGGGACAATTTTGGTCACTTGACAAATTTTTGTGCACAAAATAGGGTTTTTCTCCCTATGCGCCGCACCACTGGCGCGACGCTTATGATAGGGAGCTCCAAATCAAGAATGGTTTGCATTTTTGGATTCATCGTGAAAAATCATGACTGTTGGTGCATGGCCAAGAAGTTTGGGCAAGTTTTGAGTCCCTAGGAGGTCAAAAGCACTCAAAAAATGACCTCTTTGCCCCTATTTTGACACACAGGGAGCAGTCTTGGGAGATTGAAGCTTTGGAGGGGAAAATGAGCACCAAATTCAGAAATTCTACTTGGGTTGGAAATTAGACAGGCAGGGATTTCTAATAAGCACACTTTAGCATAATTTGGGCTTCAGTAGGTACCTAAACATTGCCTCCAAAGTGGCGCAATGCATATAGTTTTGGGTGCGGTGCACAGAGACCCAAAGGCCAAAATCACTTCCGCTCCGCGACATTTCGATTCGCGATTTTCGCCAAGTGGGCACACTCATTTACACTACATTTTTCTCGACACCTAAGGCAAATTTTAAAAGGTATTTTCACTAAAGTTTGTCTTCTATCCAAGTGGCAAAGGAAGGCGAGCAGTCACCCAAACAGTTTGTCATTTTTGTAAAGCTACACCTATCACTAATGGTTGGCTTTCCATTTCCAGTTTGTAATGATTTGAAAAAATCCCCAACTGTGGGTCGTTCCATTTCCCAATGGAAAAGTCTATTTATTGCATGTAAAACCATTTGCAAAGGGTTGGTTATAATGTCTGGGAGACTATGGGAGAGAAACTCAGTTCTTCATTGTATATTTTGACAGAGAATTAATGAAAGGCAATGGCTCTGGTTCATGAGATTCATGTGGTGTGAGTGTAGCAAATGTGTTCTCTTTCTGTTTCATATGTGTTTCGTTATGTTTCACAGTTCATTCATATTCATTTCCAGTGAAATTTTCTAAGTAAGATAAGGTAGAATTCATGTTTATTGCTCTGCTTGTGGGAAAGTTTCATGTTCTGTGTTCTTCTTTTGTTGAAAATGATTCATGTGTTAATGTCCTTTTCACCCTCCTAAACAATCTTTCCATTTCACATTATTTCAAATTTAATTGCTAGACTTTCCACCTCTCTTGCCTCACGAAGTAATTTGTGCCTTCGTGTTAAATTCTCTGCTCACGTTGTTCATTGGTCCCATACATCCCAGAAACTCAGTCATTTATCAAAAATTGCCTCTTATTTCCATATTTATTTACCTAGCCTAAAATCAATATTCACTGTAAGTCACCTTAGACCATATCGTTTATTTATTCACTGAGTGTAACACGGAGAGAGCCCTCTCCTGTTCTGGTAGGGCTAGCTACCAGACTGAGCGTGGTTTGTGGTTACCCTGAATTTTGCCTTCCTTCAGCCTAAGGCAGATTTAGGGGCTAACACATCCATCAAATGCTTTTAATGTTGTGAACGATCTTGACAAGGATGGAGATCCTAATGTTTTCTAGCAACTCATCGACATAATACATGTAGATTCCCCCTCATCAATAATTGTTCTATGAACAGTCTTGTTGAGGGCTTTCACTTGAGCTAGTTAAGCTGGTAACTAAGGGTCATATCCTTTGTGATCAAAGGAAACAAGATTGGAATCTGTTGGGTAAATCCAACCTATCACTGACAACAAAGCCTGCCTTTGGGAGGGGCAATTTTGCAGTACCCCAAGTGTCGACATAGAGGACGGTGATTGGGCCAGATCCTCCACTATATTATAATGTTGTGCTTCTTTGGCATGAAGATTAAATGTTGATTTGTGTACTACTCCCTTTGGCGGTTTCATCGTTAGTTCAAGAGTGATGGGTGGCACAACTTCGGGTGAAGTTGGTGTCGAATTACTAGGTTGATCATTATCCTTGTTGTTCGACATCTGTGGATTCGCATAATCTTTATTCCTATTTGATATCAAAGCATCATTTAGCTTCCTCGAAACCAACAACATTAGCACTTGGGATGGGGAAGCATTGTCGCTAGCAACCAGATTTGTTCCTGGGTTCGGAAATGGATCAGTTAATACTGCCGAGGTTTTTGAACTCTTGAAGAATTTTCTAAGCTCAGCTTTATATGGACACTCTCTCGTCCAATGCTCCTCATCACATATCAAGCATGGATGACTTGGTTTCCTATCTCCAGAAGGTTTTGCAATAGATTTTTCAGGAGACGACTCTTGTTTCTTCTTCTTCCATTTATTTTTCTTCTTGCCTCCTGGTTGCTTGGGTTCTTTACCTTTGTCAGTCGACATGGCATTTACTTCCGAGGCAAGAAGTTCTTCATTTGCATTTTGACTTGAAACTGTACGGGCCTTCTTTGATGTAACCTTTATGGTTTTCATTCTAGTCGTGCCTATCACACCATCGCCGACATGAGAGTCTTTGTTTTATTTAGGAGGGGGAGGAACAGAAAATTTTGGTCTAGGAGCATCAGGGATTTTATCGTAGAGCGTGCCAGACTAAGTATAGATCAAGTCTAGATATTATGCACAAGCAATAAATTGCTCTTCAGTGATGACTCCTCCCTTTGCCATATCTTCTGTAATAGAAGGTAACAATGACTTAATAAACCATTCAACCAACAGTTGATCCGGAACATATGTTTTTACCATTCTACGACGATGTCGCCACTCATGAATATGATCAGATATGTGAGTGGTCGTCATTTGTTTGAAAAATGTAAGAAGTTCTGTTCCCATTTCGTACCTTATGGGTAACTGAAAATGGGTTAAAAAGGTTGTGGCTAGGGTACTGAAGTTATCAAACGAAGCTTTAGGCAATTCAATATACCATTTTGATGTTGGACCAGTTAGCATTCGCTGAAAAAGGTGAAGCCTGATCGAATCATCATTGAGAGTGTTTGATGAACACCACAGATGAAATGTCATGACATCATTTGATAGGTCTTCACCCGGATTTCCATTAAATTTAGGAATATCTGACAGAAGTTTATGTGGAATCGCTCGCCAGCAAGGGGCATAGGAAATTGGATTTTTCATTAGTCGATTTAGATCCGGTAACTCTAACGTCACCACGAAAGGCAACTATTGATTCAGGCTCAGCGAAGCATACCCAGGATAGGATGGAATTGCCTGGGTGGTTGGTCTTTGCATACCAGCATAATGCATTTGATGTTGGTAAGTTTGGTAAGGTTGATGGGTATGACCATTATGATATGATTGATGTTGACCGTTTTGAATCTACGGCTGCCCATTACTTGCAAAGACTTGCTGCTCAGATATTTGGTAAGCTTGTTGGAATAGCGGTTGTTGGTATTGTACCAACCATGGTTGTGAAGCCATGAGCTGTTGCCTAGTACTGACTGTTTGGCCAAGATGGGGGGTAATAGTCCCCGTTTGAACCTGGGTCATTCCACTAGTCAGTGATTATGGTCACGTCGTAGGGACAAGAGGTGGTTGTATTATGACCTGAGAAACTTGAGGTTGGCATACAATAGGCAACTCTTGTACTTGTGGCATCGTCACAATAGCCGACATAGTGGGGATATTTGACATAGGTAAACTTTGTTGCATCGAGTATAAAACTCTTGGTTGTTGAGGCAGTACTGGCACCCATCTGATAGATGTAATTCCAGCATACCCTGAATTCTATTGTGAACTATCGTATGGTTGTCCTCCCGAAGGAGACAATGAAAGGCTATACTGCCCTCCATATGGCGGTAATCCAGTACTAAAAGGAATGATTTGCCTTTGGGGACCGGATTGCCCAAATTGACACTGCGAAGGATCAATTTGTTGAGACTCAACATAAGAGATTCCAGATATAATTCTGGACGAACAAAAGGGAACAATCCATGCTGTCGAAACTGTCTTTGGATGGACTCCATCCAGTGATTGAGAGCTAGTTGGGACAGATGGTACACCGGCGAACATTGTCAAAGTAGCAGTAGGAAGTTCTACCGTTGCTGTGTTGGATGACACAGTCCTAGATGTCGATGGTTGTTCAGACATATTTAGTCTATCCAAAATATTCCTCAGTGATTCTTCAGGAACTTCCAATGGTGGGAGACTAACTTCTAATGAAGAAGGATATAGGGTGATCTCATCTCCAAATTGCGATGGAGCGCTAGATGGAGGATCCTCTACAATCTCTTCTATGGCAATTAATCTAGGCAGAAGAGGTAGATTGTCAGGTTCGTAAAATATTTCTGGTATCGAAGAAGGTATAGGTTCTACAACGACTGATGTTTGGGGTATAACACCTTCTGAATCAGCTGTAGATGGAGCTGGTTTGGGAATAGAAGTGTTTACCATTACACTAGGATCATTTGTAATGTCCTTTTGTGGCTGCAGAATTTCTTCTGTAGAGGCAGGGATACCAGAAATGTTTGGAGTAACTGGAGTCTCTAAGGATGTCGGAGTACTTGCTCCAACCAACCTAGGGGACTTCGATCTGGTCAAATGAGTTCATTTCATCCGGAATATTTTAGATTCCGGAGCCAACGATGGTTGACTCGTAAGCCTCCATAAACGACATGGTTTCGATTGACTTTCTTCCACAATTTCGGATTACTTGATCAACTAAAAATGATAGGGGAAAATGATTCTGAATTAAATGAATTTTATATGCTTTGACACAACTTATTTTTTCAATTTTTAAGAGTCAAGAAAAAACAAAAGATGACTCTAGTCACCTTCGATTTTTAATGAGCCTGAATGATCCGGATTTAAACAGGAACACAATAGATTACAGAGATAACCATAAATACAGAGATGTGATAACCATAAGTAAAGAGATGTAGCGGAAATAATACTTCATTCCATTAATGGAAAATACAGAAATATGCTTACAACCAGAATTGGAAATAAACCAGCTAGGGCGATGGTAGCTTATCTCTGAGAAGAGATGTGCGGCTACATGCCTCTGAACTGATTCCAAACTGTGTTACAATGAGGCTCGAAGGCCTATTTATTGTTGAGAAACAATGGAAAACCCTTCACATTCCAAAACCTACCCCTAGAAGATGAAACGCCAAATTGTGGGCCCCGTTTTGGGTAAATTGGTACATCAATTTCCCGGGGTCGTAACTTTGCATACGATCTCCGTTTGATGCGTATGATAGCTCGTTAGAAAGATCTATCCGAGAGCTACCACTTTGGGAAGGGAAACATCGGTCCATGGCCCCATGTTGCCCCCAAATTTCCCAAAAAACGTCGTTTAGGGCCTCAAAATGGCTCCGGAAGTTCAGGACCCGAAAAAATGCTAAAAATAGTAAACTGTGCTACAATTTAGGAAACTGAAAAAGCTTAAAGAGACAATTGTGGGGCTCCAAATGGGATAGGTGGGTGGCCACCAACATCCACCTGGATCATTCCTCCCCCCTTAAGAAGCAATGGTCCCCATTGTGTTGAGTTCCTCCCTGAGATGAGGAAGCTTCTGCTGAGATGGGTCACTGGTGAGCTGTTCTGCAATCTCTGATGTGTCCAGCAATGGTGGGAAGCATGGTCGATGACGGTCCATATTGAACACTCGGTGCAAGTGAAGGAATGGAGGAATGTTGTGGTTCAAAGCATTGTTTCCCGTAGCCTTGGCACTGGTGTAAGGACCATGTCGGAGTGGTCGGAGCTTCTGATGGGCTCTTGTAAGGCATTCTTTCTGCAGACGTAACCAAACTTTGTCGCCCACCTGAAACTTATGTGGTACCCCTGTGGGTGAGGAGAAGTTGTTCCTGTGTTCTGTCATGACCGTATCCCTCTGCTGCTGCTGCTGCGTGGGGGAACCCTTTGCAGGGGTCATGGATATAGCAACGATCTTCCCCTTACTTTGGGAGTGAACCATACAAATGAATTTCCTGGTCTGTGATATGAGCTTGCTGCCTTTCTTAGCAGTGATCAAAGATGTGGCGGTAGGTGG
>APFE030461338.1:0-21232 GCA_000404065.3 Pinus taeda | reverse complement strand
TCCATAAAGAAGGAATTGGGGAAAAGTTTTGAAATGCCTAATTTGGGCTATGTTCATTACTATCTTGGTATTGAAGTAACCCAACATCCAAAGTCCATATTTCTTTCTCAAAAGAAATACATTGGAGATCTGTTGAACGGGTTTGGCATGATAGGATTCAATACTCTTACTACTCCAATGGAACAAAACTTAAAGCTCACACCTGTTGAAGGAAAACAAATTTGAGGATGCACCAAAGTATAAACAACTTGTAAGAAGTCTCAACTACCTAACTACTACTAGACCAGACATTTCGTTTGTTGTTGGAATCCTCTCCAAGTTTATGCAAAAGCCTTGTGAGGGACACTGGTCTACTGCAAAAAGAGTTCTCAGGTACTTGAAGGGAACTCAAGACTTTGGAATCAAGTATACACAGGTGGACGACTTTAGTTTGATTGGATACTCTGATTCAGACTTCAATGGAGACAAAGAAAGTGGGGTGCCTACTTTAGGATATGCTATGAGTCTTGGATCAAGAGCTATCTCCTAGATATCACGCAAACAATCAGTTCCAGTAGATTCCACAATAGAAGCAGAATACGTGGCATCAACTAAAGCATCAAAAGAAATTATGTGGCTCAGGAAAATTCTTGAAGATTTACAGGTAAAACAAGTATAATCAACTTCACTCATGATTGACAATACCTCTGCAATAAAGTTGGCCAAGAAGCCAAAGTTCCATGATCGAACGAAGCACATCAATACCAAATATCATCTTATTCGACATCATGTTGAGGCCAAAACAATCCATATTCATCATTGTTCCACTAATGAGCAAATTGCGACATCTTCACCGAAGAACTTGGAAGAGAAAATATTGAACGATTCAGAATGATGCTTAGACTCACCAACATCCCTTTAGATTAAGGGGGGGAATGTTGACACCTAATCAGGATTGGGTGAATAAATAAAATCAATGTAAATAAATAATAAGAGATATGAACAATCATCGAGAGATGAAGTGAACAGTCTCCCTCATGTATATAATAAAGACTAACTTGAAGGAATAATATGAATTGATTTGTGTTGAGGAGTTACTACCTGGCCTGACAGATCCCCTGGATCAATCCTTCAAGCCATTGAAATCTAAAAGCACCATGATGAATTCAATAGAGAAGATGTTTATAGACCTAACTAGTCTTTGAAGCCCCTTATTCATCAAGTTGAACACAAGTCTTGGCCTTGTTGATCCTTTCTACTGGTTTCTCTTTATCGATCCATTTACTATCAATTTTATTAATGAACAAAAAATAATTTAACATGATGCAAAATTTATGTATTTTGAAACAAGGATGATGCCAATAAGATGCAGAATTTTTATATTTTGATACACTTATAATACCATTATGATGCAATATTCAATACACATCTAGAAAGTATTGATGTTATTAGTACTATTTTTTACATTTCCAAAAGTTAAAAAATCCTTTGAAAAAAGCCAACTCTATTCTCACTTGGTTTTAGTTACTTTTGAAGTATTAGGTGAAAGCCATTTTAAAACAACGTTAAATTAGTTTCCGCACAGTTGGAAATGAATTCTTGAAAACCAAAAGAGGTTTTTTTACAAGAATGGACCAATTTACAAAAACCTCTCATTTTTTACCCAACTACCTCATCAATTCGACTTAACAACAAAATAAAGATGGATGAGGAGGTTTTTAGATCCATTTATTTGGATCTTGATATTTGTTTGATATTTTAACATATTTTGTAATTTTAATTTCCCAAACATTGTGGATCTCAGCTTGATATATTATTCTATATAATACATGAAAAGGAGGGTCCAGGGGTTGGATTTTGATAAAAATATAGCTATTGTCTGTGTGTTTTTTCAAATCTATATGCATTTTACAGTTGCCAATATTATAAGATTTATGATTATTAACACAAATATTCATGTGATGGTTATTCCCTTCTCTATTATTCCATTTGAATGTTTATCTTCAAATGTTTGAATGAAAGAAAATGTCATGGAATTCATAGTCTAATACTCTGTTTCATTAATTCAAATTCCCGCACTCCTTTCTTCTAAAGATACATTAGGGTTCAGTTTCCATGCCCTACTGCAGTGGATTATTTTTCCTATTTTCTACTGCCATCCACAATGATAAGTTGAAATGTCTAAGGTGTGTCATCTATCTTGCCTTTGTCAATATTTGATCATGTAGCCAATGTCTTCACGATTGCAACAAACCATAGATTGTTGACTCCATTTCCCAATGGGCTGTCTCTCTCATGCCCAACCAAACCCTTTTTCAACACCCCTTGACTAAAGATCTAGCCATTATTTCAAGTACATAGTTAGTTACTGAAGTGGCACTAGGTAATAGAGATGTAAGAGAGAGCCCTCTCTGGGTTGGAGGGGCTAGCCTCTAACCTAAAAGTTTGGTTGAAAAGCTTACCTTAACAATTTTCTTCACATCCGAGAAAAACTCCTGAGTGTTAATAGATGTAACACCCAAACATAACAATTCTAATCAATCACAAAAAACATGTGTTCAAAGAAACAATCATGAAAACTTGACTTTAACATTTGTTTCTTAAGAATGTATGACCACAAGACATTATAGAATAATTTCGTGTGACTCCCATTCTATGAGTAATACAATGTCAAAAAGGGCATGCATTGAAAAAGAGGGTGTTGGGAAATGGTGTAGTGATGATTGGAGACTTCCACAATTATTCATATTGTTAGATATTTCTGGAATAGCATTATGTAATATATGTGATCTGTCCTATTACATATAATACACAGTGTTATTCCGTAAATCTCTAACAATGATGTAGTGATGTAAATTTTATGCAAATCACATTTTCCACCATTGTGTCATGTTCATTCAAAATTGTTTTTCCTTCCTCAAATAATACATTACATGGAATTGCTAAAGAGAAAGAGAAGGAAATATATTGTAGTAATTTATGAATTCTCAAACAAAAAGATATCTAATGTTAATTTAGGTGGCATCTAGGATTGCTTATTTTTTTCCAAGGAAATATTTGGATAGATCCACCCACTGGGATCACTTCCAGCCAACTTATTATCATAGCCTAACCCCGAGGGTGTCGAGGATAATTGACCCCATGACCTCCCGTTAGTGACGAGAACTCGACCAATTGAACTAACCCTCAGGGCTAGCATCTAGGATTTTCTTATACTTCACAATTATATCATATTAATGAAAATAATTTGGAGGAATTTGTTTTTAAAGATCGTAAATTAAGCACATTGGGACTATGTGCTATTTGAATTACTGGGATTCTAGTGGCAGGCCTATAAGGTTTTACAACTATCAATAAACTAGTTTAATTTATTTTAGTCTTATTGGAGTCTTTCAAATCTTTAGCTTTATAATTGATTCACATCAAAATCTTGTCGAATTTTCCTAAGTCATCTCAAATTTTTTGGGGAATGTGGTACTTTAACATTGAGTTGTTCTCATCCTTTGAGTGTTATATCTAATTTCATTACTTTTAATGAATATGGTAGAGATTAATTTGTAGTTTTATGTCATACATGTCCCATTTAATGTAAAGTAAGGTTGTCGATTTTTGTTAAATGTGTAGTTTGGGGTTTTTTTATCTTGCATAATATTGGGTGTACATTCAACACATAGATACTGATATAAGAATGGTGTTATTGGTGGGTTGTTGTTTATTGGTTGAGGTAGATAAGCACAAAAGTATAAGTGTAGGTTTATGAAGAGATGAAGGAAATGTAATATTTGTTTAATGATATTAATGAGAAAACATGAAGTTTATAGTTAATTCCTTGTTAGCATGGGGACGAAATAATGTTTTGAGTTAATTGTGAGAGAATATAAGGGGTCCAATAAATTAGCAGGTGTATTGCAGTGTGTGTAGGAAAAATTGTAAATGGCATTGAGTAAAGCACAAATTAATTTGATGCCAACGATTGGTGATGGGTTCATAATATATTTCAAATAGAAGAATTCTAATGATGATGGAGTGTAATGCTTACTCACTTATCATATTATGCTATGCCAAATTGTTAGCCTACCTGTTGTGAGATGTCTTGATGTGATAGATTCTTATTAGTGTTATTAGTATACATTAGTGTTATTAGTATACACATGAGGTATGTGTATGCTAGCTACATACTTAGACCATGCATGAATACAATAGTATTCTATTGCTTAATATGCTAGATGATTGATGAATGGTTTTTTTATTATTAACCTTAATATTGATAAATGTTTAAACTTATTATAATAATTAAGCTTGATTAGTAGTTAGTTAAATGATTAACCTTCTAGTGTAACTAATAATTGATTAATAGCTTTGAGGGTTAGCTCAATTGGTCAAGTTCTCGTCGTTAAAGCACATTTTTGATTGAGAGGTTACAGGTTCAATTATCTCATCACTCTTGGGGTTAGGCTCTGTGGTTGAGTCGACAAGGAGTGATCCCTTTGGGTGGATTTGCCTAGTACATATATTTTGTGGATGTAGAATTCACCAATCTCCAAGGTAAGCTGGTGGTGGCTAGAGGGTCATGAATGAGAATTATCTGGCATTAATTTAAGAGGGGAAGACTTTGGACTTTACAGAAGATAAGTGCAAGGAGGGAGCTGCAGGATGAAAACTTTTGTTTTTTAAAGTTTCAAATGGGATATCATATTTTCATGGAAAAGTGGGGGAAAGGAGGGTCAATGGAAGGAAAAAGGGAGTTTTGAATAGGGAAGGGGATTTTGAGTGGGGCATCGGGAAGGTGTTGTCTTTAAGAAATCGAATACACTACGACTATAGTATGGACATGGGTTAAGAAGGAAAGGGAACTTATGGAGTTTCCACAGATTTTTTGTGCACTAGAAAGCCAGATAGGAAGTTTCTAGTTGCCAGGGTGGCATATTCAGTGAGGTGTTCCTAGGAAGAACACTATAATCGAGCCACAATAACCACATTTTTTCTTGTTATTTTTTATTGTCAAATTATATGAATTACTCATGAATCAGAGTGTGCTTATTTAAAATGTGTTTTTGAATGTATGCTAATAAACATAGTAATGATATGTATGTTGTGAATGAAAAACAAAAACTAAGTATGCAACCGAAATAAACAAAAATGTTTTTTTTGCTAAGTTTTTTCTTACAAGCTCGAGATCCATAGAAGGTGATCTCATATGTGGTATCAGAGGAAGCATAAAAATATTGGGCCTAAAAATCCACCTGCACCCTTAAAAGGTTATATTATTTTTATTATTCTGTATTTCATTAAAGATGTGGGTGAATGACTTGACCACCTAATGTATTAATTAAGGGGGTTGGGTGCAATCGGTTAGGTTCAAGAGGTAAGGTGGCAGTGGCTAGAGGGTCATGAATGAGAATTAGGTGACACTAATTGGGGAGGGGGGTAGGGTAAGACTTTGGACTTAATTAGAGATCAATGCAAGGAGGGAGTTTGGGGACGAAAAATTTGGTTTTTTGAAGTTTTCAGATGGGAAATCATTTTGTCATGGAAAAGTGGGAGAAAGGAGGTTTGATGGAAGGCAAAAGGGAGTTTGGGATGGGGAAGTGGATTTTGAGTAGGGCATCGAGAGGGTGTTGTCTTTGAAAGTTAGAAGACACTACAACTCTAGTCTAGCCATAGTCTAGCCATGGGCTAGAAGGGCAAGGTAACCTACAGATTTTCTCTGCACTAGGAATCGAGATAGGCAATTTCTATTTAGCAGGGTCACATATTCAATCAGGTGGTCCTAGAAGGAAGACTTCAACCGAGCCACCATAACAAAAAAATGTTCTTGTTATTTTTATTGTTAAATTATATGAATTACTTATGAATCAAGTTGTGCTCATTTAAAATGTCTTTTTTAAATTTATGCTATGAAACATAGTAATGATAAGTATGTTGTGAATGAAAAATAAAAACTAAGTATGCAACTAAAATAAACAAAAATGTTTTATTTTGCTAAGTTCTTTTTGTTTTACAACCTTGAGACCCATAGAAGGGGATCTCATATGTGGTATCAGAATGAGATTCAAAATAATGGGCTTAAGAATCTACCTACACCTTTAAAAGGTTATATTATTTTTTTATTGCATTAAAGGGGTGTGTGAATGACTCAACCACCTAAGGTATGAATTGGGATGGAGGGTGCAATGGGGTAGGTGAAAGAGGTAAGGTGGCAGTGGCTGGAGGATCATGAATGAGAATTAGGTGGCACTAATTAGGGTAGTGGGTGGGGGAATACTTTGGAATTCATGAGAGGTAAGTGCAAGGAGGGAGATGGAGGAAAACAACTTTGGCGTTTTGAAGTTTTCAGATGGGAAACCATTTTGGCATGGAAAAGTGGGGGGAAGGAGGGTCAATGGAAGGCAAAAAGGAGTTTTGGATAGGGAAGTGGATTTTTAGTGGGGCATCGAGAGGATGTTGTCTCTAAGAAATCAAATGCACTATGACTACGATATGTACATGGGCTAGGAGGGTAAGTGAACCTATGGAGTTTCTCTGAACTAGGAAGCTAGATAGGAAGTTTCTAGTTAGTAGGGTGGCATATTCGTTTGGGTGGTCCCCGGAGGAACACCGCAACCAGGACACTGTAACCATGCTTTACTCTTGTTACTTTTTATTGTTAAATTATATTAATTTCTCGTGAATCAAATTGTTCTTACTCAAAATATTTTTTTTTAAATGTATTATATTAAACATAGCAATGATAAGTATGTTGTGAATGAAAAAGAAAAACTAAGTATGCAACTGAAATATACAAAAATGTTTTTCTTTTATAAAGTTTTATTTTTACAAGATTGAGACCCATAGAAGGGGATCTCAAATGTGGTATTCGAGTGAGGTTCAAAATCTTGGATCTAAAAATCCACCTACACACTTATGCATGAGTCTACCAACCCCAAAATTTCTTCCTACTTGCAAAAAATATGGGGATAAAAATAAAATCTTAAGTAATAATGGAGACATTTAGAAGGTAGACCATAACAATTATAAGGAAAATAGAAAAATATTTTGTTGGGAGAAAAAATCTAATAAACCATTATCCAAATATATGGGCATGAGGAAGCAACAACCAAAACTCATTGAATACCTAATACGAGTTAGACTTAAGATAACAAATATGAATAAAAATAAAAGTCTTCCATTAGATAGAATTTCCTCAACAATGTATCAATAATATTAACCCATAGGCCTACCCAAGACATATGGAAAATGGTGGTTGTGATGGTGTCTACTAAACCTAGAAAATTCACAAGACAAATATGTGAAACAAAAGTAAGAAGGAGAATTAGATGCACCTTATCATGGAGGGTGGATATTTGGCACTTACAGTGGTTGAATTCTTTGAGATTTTGGTTTATCCATGTGGATATTGGTGGCCACCTTCCTATTTCACCTAGACCCCTAGTGAGTTTCATCAATTTCCTTGCTTATAACAACATTTACTTTTTAGCAGTTTTTCTAGTCTTGAACTTCTTAAGTTGTTTTGACCCCCTAAATGAGACACTTTAAGGCATAGTTTAAAAGCACCCCACCTATGACAAAGATATGTATTCCATTTTGCAAGCTTGCCAACAATGGAAGCATTACATTATGGGAGAAGGAATCAATTATCCACACAGACCACCAACCCCTGCAGTTCATATAGACATAAGGAAAGTTGCAGAACAATCACCATCAGAAATGGTCCACATCTCTGCAATAAGAAGGGAAGCACTAATAATGTTGTAGATTGTCTCAGTTGGTCACTGGTCATGGTGCTGACCACTCTGGTCGACTTCTGTGGACATAAGACTTCGGAATGGACACATATTTACAAGGGTGATCTAGAATTCAACACCACATACTAGATGCTCCTGGAAGGTAAGTAGGTTCCAGACTTTCACCTCTAGGACTGCTATTATGCTACCTGGGACACCTCTATGCACATTCAAGAAAGTGTGCCAAGATGATTTGGGAGGTGCAATACAGTCTATTCGTTGGATATTTTGGGATAGAAAAGACAATGGCAGTACTGTAGAAGTAATTTATTGGCTAAACCTTCGATAGGATATTGGGAAGTACATCATGTCCTACACTTCCTACATCGTTGTCAAACCTACAATCAAGAAGCAAGGCATGTATGTTCCTCTGCCTACTCCTAGTCTGCCCTGGGAATCCATCTACATGGATTACATATCGAGCCTTCCTTCTACCAAGCATGGCAATGACTATGTTTTAATGGTTGTCAACATATTCTCTAAGATGGCCATTCTAGCGGCTTGCAAGAAGAGTATCTCAGCAGAATCCACTTCCAAACTCTTGTTTGAGCGAGTATGGGTACACTTTGGGATCCCATAATCCATTATCTCATATCAGGGCAACTAGTTCCTAAGTGCATTCTGGTCAAGCCTCTGGTCGTTGTTAGATACCAAGCCCATTAAGACCATGGCCTTTCATGCCAAAATTGATGGCCAAACAGAGGTCGTCAACAAGATGATTGTGCATATCCTGTGCATGTATAACTCAAAACAATGACGCACATGGGATGCAAGCCTCCTCTATGTCTAACAAAGCTACAACAATGCTCTACAATAAACCTTGATTGTGACATTTTGAGTTGTAATATATGCCCCCTAATGTATAAGATTAGAAGAGAAGTTGATGGTTGAAATACATTACAATAGTCTTAATGGGTACAATAGATGGAGGGAGTCAAGGACATGGAACCTATAAAAGACTACAAAATTCATAAACAAATACATAAATATATATCCCCAAGGTAGGTATACCAATACTCGGTACTAAAAGAATAGAGCATGGTTTCCCACACAATATACTACAAACTCATGCCATCGAGGACTGATCATGATACAATGTAGATTGTTGTCATAGTAGATATTAGTAGGGGTATAGATACCATTGTCAGTGCCCAACTGATGGCCCTCAAGGTACATAATACATTATCCAACATAGCTTGGGGGACGCAATGTGCTTGAGTGAGATAGCCCCATGCCTCAAGGTCTTCAGCTCATCCCAATGGTATGAATCACTACATGCAAATGAATGAGATGATGTCGAGCATGTGGGGAGACTATCTAATTACCAAGTGGTAAGGAATCCCTTTAACGGATATGAGGAAGACCACCACTAATGAAAATCGTTCCCAATTTATCTAACACAATCTATCGAATGTGAATTCAAATGAACTAATGTCAAATACTTGTAAAATTGGTCAACATGGGCCAATAAGGGAAACCCACTATCAAGAACAATGAATCCTTCCATTTAGGATGAAAATCTCCAAGGTACTACATTCTTTCTATATATACATCCTAAATAAGGTGTTGGCAATGATGGGAAGAGATCCATCAAAGGAGGCCCTTGATGTACCCCCCATCATTCAACATGAAACTTAGACCAGGATGAGGTCACTTATGGTAGAAAATGAAGAAATGATGCACGAATGATATAGGGATGAATGACGCAAAAGGTAGGACAATATTGCAAATGGACGACTCTAACTAGGACTAACCTCGAACATATAACAACATGACACAAGTGTTTACTTGACAACTTGGACTGAAGAATACTATACAAACACAGTGCTCACATAAGAGGCATCACCATAGCCTAGGGACTAGAAGGGTGATCCAGGTGGCTCTAGAGACACACACAGGACAAAGAGGGCTCGGGAAAGCTCAAAAATCAAAGTGCTTGGATTATGCTCGAACTAGGACCAGAGCATAGAACTCGTCGTCTTGATCACAACGGTGTGAACGATTCGTCAATCCGAGTCCGGATGAAGGAGATAGATGCAATCAAAGTTTGGTTAACTTTTGATGACTACGCAAGTTTAATGAGGACACAATATGCACTTTTTTGGCAGACGAAATCCGGCCAGATTCTGGGAAAAATTGTTACCTCGTTAAAATGACTCCTTTGATCCAAAACCAAATTTCCAAAAACGTGCAATTTGTTTTATATATAAAAATTAAAATTAAAAAAATCGTTGGCAGGCCACCAACCTCGCCACCCCAACTCAACTCCGCTCATGTATTAAAATATTGGTGGAGAGGTGGGCCATGATCCCTAGCCCCTCCCACGGAACTCTCCACCTGAAACTACAACAAACATTAATATTCGTGGTGGGCCAACCCTTGGGGCACAGACCCAACCACGCTCCACCTCACACATATAACAACCCATGACAAAAGTATTAAGTGTGACCAACTGGCGGGAGGTGGGTATGGTGGGCGGGCCGCCCAAGGTGGGATCGACCCAACCAAAACCCCAACTTAAGAAAAAAATCGTTTGGTTTGTGTAAAAAAAGGGAGGAGGCGGGGTTTGACCACCCGACCTCCTCCCTACTAAACCAGATCTCAACCATTACACCAAACCACCTTATTGAGAAATCTGCCCATGAAATTATATTTAAACGCAGTTTTTCAATGTTCTTAGGCAGATGGAGGAACCAGGAGTGGGCACACGTTTCGAGGTGGAGGAGGCAGTGCACGCAATTCGAGGCATCATTTTGTAGGAGGGTCGAATTTTCACTTTGTTAGATTTTGACAAATTTTATATGGTTTCAGCACTTCTCGACGCCACGAACACAATGGCATTGTCTGTTTCTCCATCAGAGTTATGCATTTTCAGCCATTTTTCAGTATGCAGGTGGAACCTTGACTACTGCAAAAATAGGGAGCGGAACTATGATCCTTGGAATTTTCCCGAGGAGGTAATTTTTCTCCACCTGAAACTGCAACAAACATTAATATTCGTGGTGGGACGGACCTTGGGGCACGAACCCAACCACGCTCCACCTCACACATAACCAAACCACCTTATTGAGAAATCTTCTTGTGAAATTATATTTAAACGTAGTTTGTCAGTGGCAGAGGAGGCAAGCACACAATTCGAGGCAACATTTTGCAGGAGGGCTGAATTTTCACTTCATCAGATTCTGACAAATTTTATATGGCTTCAACACTTCTCAACACCACGAATGCAAAGGTGTTGTCTATTTCTCCGTCAGAGTTCTGAATTTTTCGGCCATTTTTCAGTATGCAGGTGGAACCATGACTGCTGCAAAAACAAGGAGCAGAACCATGATCCTTGGAATTTTCTCGAGGAGGTAATTTTTCTCCATGTCAGAATATAGTCAAGTTTACAGTCGTTTTTCATGATTTTCTACAGGGATCACAATGGTGAGGTTAGATTCGCATTTCGAGTTGCATATTTCCAGTCCACCCATGGAGCAAATTCTTTGAGGAATCTAGGGGGAATCTAAAAGAATCCTTGAGCCCCAGATTCTCAATTTCTCAGAATTCAGAAATTTGACGGTCGATTTTTCACTATTCGATGCCAAAAATATGATGGTGCATTCATATTTTTGATTTTATCATTTCATTTTTCGGCCACTTTTCTAAGTGGAGTGCAGGTGTTAGTATTCATGTGTGAGTATTCATTTCCATGCGATTGATGCCGTGAGATCAATGGTCTGAACAGCTTCAGCAATTTGACATCCACTTCTTCAGATGATCCTTGGATGTCAGGTACATGCAGTTTATTCATGTACTTTTTCTATGCACCATGTTGCACAAATCCTTGTTGGATGTTGATGAGGGATCTTGTTTATTACTTGTTTTCATGATTCCTGCTTGATGTGACACATAATTGTCTATGTGATGTACTTGTTGTCATGATTCGCCATGTTATGTTTTGAGATCCCTTTGTTGCATTTTGATGGGATACTAATGTTTTCGTCATGCATGTTTTGCATTGAGAACCCCTTTATGCCAT
Source organism: Pinus taeda (assembly GCA_000404065.3). NCBI lineage: Eukaryota > Viridiplantae > Streptophyta > Pinopsida > Pinales > Pinaceae > Pinus > Pinus taeda. The sequence continues at coordinate 9,448 of APFE030461338.1, read as the reverse complement.
GTTGGCGAGATGCTCATCATGCATGAGTTTATGTCATACTGATAGGAGTCCTTTTGACTAAGATTTCCTGTAGCGGAAGATCTCTTGGAGCCACTCCTGCGTGAGTGCATTTTCCTTGTATGATCGTGACATCATCTCTTATGTACATCATCACTATTGACAAAACTTAATGCAGCAGCCTACACCATCTTAACACTAGGGCCTGGAGACATAGTCCCTCCTGGATGAACTCCATTATCAACGGCTTATGTTTTCATGTGTTGATGATTGACATGATCCTCTTATTTACAACATGCAAATGTATTAACTTATATTCTTTTAAAAATGAAATTTAACACATCACGAAAGTAAAAGGTCTTGGAAGGGTCCTTTGTCACACCCAGACCTGGATTAAGTGGTATCAGAGTGGTCTTTGCGTTGATGTGAATTGCAAGTGTGAACAATGGAACGTGTAGCGACAGAGGATGAAAAAGCAATGTACAAGGCCATGCTCAAAATTACCAAAAGAGTGGAAATAATGTATGAGACTCTACAAAAAGAGACAGAGGAAAAGGAGCGATTGCAGCTTCAGTTGCAAGCCATGGAAGAGGCCCTAGAAGAACTGAAGCACAACAACCAAAGCCTTCAAATAGATAACGTTGAATTGAAGATGTTTCTACATGAAGAGAAAGACGAAAAACAGAGTTTGCTACAACAACTGCGAGCAAAGGATGAGGCTTTGGAAAAGTTGCAGCTTGACCCATGCGAGGTAATAAGTACTTTGAATTCATGTATGTGTCCTGATAATGATTTCGCTATTTTTGAAAATCATACCATAGGAATTGGCTCCAAATTGTTGAAGAGAATGGGGTATGAAGGAAAAGGCTTGGGTGTTAATGGCCAAAGAATTGTCAATGCCATCAAAGTAGAGGAATTACCCCATCAGGAAAGAATTAGGTATGTCAAAAAGGAAGTTGTGGAATGCGGCACGACAGTTATCGAACCACCAACAACAGATGATGAGAAGCCATCATTAGTTCTCTCCAAATCGACAAAGGAGGTGAAGGATGTTGATTTCCTTTCAATTTCATCGTCACATAGTATGATTTATGATGGAGATTTGGAGATCCCAATTACAAGGACAAACATCAGGTTCCTTACAAGGAAAAGGCACGGGGAGGAAGACATACTTGGCGTTAGTAACCAAGGCATAACTCAACCATTGGAGGTTCTACAGAGACTTCAATTTGCAGGCTCGAGATACACAAAAGGAGAATACTCGAAGGTGTCAGATTCTTCTGAGACAGTGTCGAAATCATCGAGGAAAGAGAATGATGGGAACACATCCCCATCATCCTATGGCAGTTTCCATTGTAGGGAAAGAACTGAGGCAAGCTCTCTTCGCCATACTTACACCAGGGATAGCAAGGAAAGGTATAATCAGTCTCGACATTCGAATGTTCATTTCTATTTTTATCATGTTTTTAATGATGAACGTAAAACATGGAATCAAAAAACACGTACGTTTTGTGGATTGCATAATCATACATTTTCTAAGTGTTGGAAAGAATGGCAGCACACAAAAGGATGAGGCATGGAATACCCTATAAACAACAGGTAAAAGAACATGTTAACAAGATCTGGAGGAAGAAAACCTATTGTAGTCATTGCGACAGAAGTGGCCATCAAAGATCCACTTGTTGGAAGCTCCATCCAGAGTAGCGCCTTAAAGACAAAGTGTCGGTGCATGAATCAGGTGAAGAAGTTGTTCAACCATCGAATGCGCCACAAGGAGGCAACCCATTCACCTTGATAAGTGAAAAATAGTTTCTAAATATGTTAGTGTTTCATGGTCGTGCTTTTGTAAATCATTGGTTGCATTTTAAAATGTAAAAGTGATGATGTGTTTTCCATCACTTGTTCAATAACAATGATGTCTAGTTTTATTTTATGTTGCATGATAAATTGTGAGAGTGATGTTGTGTTTTCCATCACGTGTCAAAGAAAAAATAGTGTTTGGCCTTATATTTTCAATCATGTGTTGTAGTGATGATGTGTTTTCCACCACTCTTTTAAGCAACAATGATACGTTGGCCTTGTTTTCATAGCTGGGGTATTGCGTCCATCTTGATGTAACTTGACCATCGAGTATGTGTTATAGAATCGTGGCAAGTGTGGGACGCTTGGGTCATTTGTTGGTCATGAAAGTCAAGCATGTGAAACAATGTACTACAGGTTGTAGAAGTAGCAGGTGTCAGCTCATTGCTTAAGGCTCCGAAGAAAAAAGGTGAAGGAGATGAGAGCGAGGCCCTTCAGGATGCTAGTGATGCCGACAAGGTACATAAAAGTTGCAGATTGTTTTTCATGCTTTTGGAGGACCAAAAGCTCCTCAATGGGGGGGATTGATCTAGGTGGCTCTAGAGACACACACAGGCCAAAGAGGACTTGGGAAAGCTCAAAAATCAAAGTGTTTAGATTATTCTCAAACTAGGACCAGAGCGTCGATCTTGTCATCCTAATCACGACAATGTGAACAGTTCGTCAATCCGAGTCTGGATGAAGGAGATAGAGGCAATCAAAGTTGGGTTAAATTTTCATGACTGGGTAGGTTTAATGAGGACACAATTTGCACTTTTCTAGCACACAGAATCCAGTCACCTGCCCCTCCCATGAAAATCTCCACCTAAAACTGCAACAAACATTAATACTCGTGGTGTGCCGGCCCTTGGGGCACGGACCCAACCACACTCCACCTCACACATATAACAACCCACAACAAAAATATTAAGTGTGACCGGCCGGCAGGAGGTGGGTACAGTGGACGGGCCACCCAAGGTGGGCCCAGCCCAACCGAAACCCAAAAAAAAAAATTGTTTGGTTTGTGTAAAAAAGGGAGGAGGCGAGGTTTGACCATTCGATCTCCTCCCTACTAAACCGGATCTCAACCATTACACCAAACCACCTTATTGAGAAATCCGCCCACGAAATTATATTGAAACATAGTTTGTCAATGCGCCCAGGCAAATGGAAGAACCAAGAGAAGGCACGCATTTCGAGGTGGAGGATGCAGTGCACGTAGTTTGAGGCAACATTTTGCAGGGGGCCAAATTTTCACTTTGTCAAATTTTGACAAATTTTATATGGTTTCAACACTTCTCGACACGATGAAAACCATCTCTTATATACATCATCACTATTGACATCACTTAATGTAGTGGCCTACACCATCTTGACACCGAGGCTCGGAGACGTAGTCCCTCCTGGACAAACTCTGTTATCAATGGCTTATGTTTTCATGTGTTGATGATTGACATGTTCCTCTTCTTTACGACATGCAGATGTATTAAATTATGTTCTTTTAAAAATGAAATTTAACACATCATGAAAGTAAAAGGTCTTGGAAGGGTCCTTTGTCACACCCGGACCTCAATCAAGTGGTATCAGAGCGGTCTTTGTGTTGATGTGAATTGAAAGCATGAACAATGGAACGTGTAGTGATAAAGGATGAAAAAGCGATGTATGAGACCATGCTCAAAATTTCCAAAAGAGTGGAAATAATGTATGAGACTCTACAAAAAGGGACAGAGGGAAAAGGAGCGATTGCAGCTTCAGTTGCAAGCCACGAAAGAGGCCCTGGAAGAATTGAAGCACAACAACCAAAGTCTTCAAACAGATAACGTTGAATTGAAGATGCTTTTACATGAAGAGAAAGAGGAAAAACAGAGTTTTCTACAATAGCTACGTGCAAAGGACAAGGCCTTGGAAAAGTTGTAGCGTGATCCATGTGAGGTAAAAAGTAGTTCTTTGAATTCATGTATGTGTCCTGATGATGATTTCATTGTTTTTGAAAATCATACCATAGGAATTGGCTCCAAATTGTTGAAGAGAATGGGGTATGAAGGAAAAGGCTTGGGCGTTAATGGCCAAGGCATTGTCAATCCCATCAAAGTAGAGGAATTACCCCGTTAGGCAGGACTTGGTTATGTCAAAATGGAAGTTGGGTAATGTGCCACAAGAGTTAGCGAACCGCCAACAACAGATGATGAGAAGCCATCATCAGTTCTTTCCAAATCGACAGAGGAGGTAAAAGATGTTGATTTCCTTTCAGTTTCATCGTCACATAGTATGATTTCTATTGGAGATTTGGAGATCCCAATTACAGGGGCAAACATGAGACCCCTTACAAGGACAAGGCATGATGAGGAAGAAAAACTTGGCATTAATGACAAGGCATAACTCAACCATTGGAGGTTGTGCAAAGATCTCAATTTGCAGGCTCGAGATACACCAAAGGAGAATGCTCGAAGGTGTCAGATTCTTCCGAGACATCGTCAAAATTGTCTAGGAAAGAGAATGATGGGAACACATCCCCATCATCCCATGACAATTTCCATTGCAGGAAATGAGCTGAGGCAACCTCTCATCGCCATAATTACACCAAGGACGTCAAGGAAAGGTATAATCAGTCTTGACATTCAAATGTTCATTTCAATTATAATCATGTTGTTAATGATGAACGTAAAATATGGCATCGAAAAACATGTACCTTTTGTGGACTACATAACCATACATTTTCAAAGTGTTGGAAAAGAATGGCAACACACAAAAGGGTGAGGCGTGAAAGACCCTCTAAACAGTAGGTAAAAGAACATGTTAAGCAGATTTGGAGGAAGAAAATGTATTGCCGTCATTGTGACAAAAGTGGCCATCAAAGAGCCACTTGTTGGAGGCTCCATCCAGAGCAGCGCCTTAAATACAAAGTGTCGGTGCATGAACCAGGTGAAGCAGTTGTTCAACCATCGAATGCGCCACAAGGAGGTGACCCATTCACCTTGATAAGTGAAAAATGGTTTCTAGATATGTTAGAATTTCATGGTCGTGCTTTTGTAAATCATTTGTTTCATTTTAAAATGTAAAAGTGATGATGTGTTTTCCATCACCTGTTCAACAACAATGATGTCTGGTCTTATTTTGTGTTGCATGATAAATTGTGAGAGTGATGTTGTGTTTTCCATCAGGTGTCAAAGAAACAATATTGTTTGTCCTTATTTTTTCAATCATGTGTTGTAGTGATGATTTGTTTTCCATCACTTGTTCAAGCAACAATGATACGCTGGCCTTGTTTTCATAGCTGGGGTATTGCGTCCATCTTGATGTAAACTTGACCACCGAGTATGAGTTATAAACTCATGGCAAGTGTGGGACACTTGGGTCATTTTTTAGTCATGAAAGTCAAGCATGTAATTTTAGAAAAAATGTACTACAGGTTGCAGAGGTAGCAAGTTTTGGCTCATCACTTAAGGCTCTGAAGAACAAAGGTGAAGGAGATGGGAGCGAGGCCTTTCAGGATGCTAGTGATGCTAACAAGGTACAAAAAAGTTGCAGATTTTTTTTCATGCTTTTGGAGGACCAAAAGCTCCTCAGTGTGGAGGATTGATCCAAGTGGCTCCAGAGACACACACAGGACAAAGAGGACTTCTTAAATCTCAAAAATCAAAGTGTTTGGATTATGCTCGAACTAGGACCAGAGCATAGATCTCATCGTCCTGATCATGGCGGTGCAAATGGTTCGTCAATCCGAGTCTGAATGAAGGAGATAGAGGTAGTTAAAGTTGGGTTGACTTTTGATGACTGGGCAGGTTTTCATGAGGACACAATTTGCACTTTTCTGGTCGATGGAATCTGGCCAACTCCGGCCAGATTCTAGGAAAAATTGTTTCCTTGGTAAAATGACTCCTTCAGTCCAAAACCGAATTTCTAAAAATGCGCACTTTGTTTTATATATAAAAAAAAAATGGGTGGCGGGCCACCAACCTCGCCACCCTAACTCAACTCCACTCATGTATTAAAATATTGGTGGAGGGGCGGGCCTCTGTGCCTCCCCCCTCCCCCCCCCCATGGAACTCTCCACCTGAAACTTCAACAAACATTAATATTCGTGGTGGGTTAGCGCTTGGGGCATGGACTGAACCACGCTCCACCTCACACATATAACAACCCACGACAAAATTATTAAGTGTGACCGACCGGTGGGTACAGTGGGCGGGCCGCCCAAGGCGAGCCCGGCCCAACTGGAACCCAAACTTAAAAAAAAAATCATTTGGTTTGTGTAAAAAAAGGGAGGAGGCGGGGTTTGACCACCCGATCTCCTCCCTACTAAACCAGATCTTAACCATTACACCAAACCACCTTTTTGAGAAATCCACCTGTGAAATTATATTTAAATGTAGTTTTTCAGTGCGCTCGGGCATATTGAGGAACCAAGAGCGAGCATGAATTTCGAGGTGGAGGAGGCAGTGCACACAATTTGAGGTTACATTTTGCAAGACGGCCAAATTTTCACTTTATCAGATTTTGACAAATTTTACATGGTTTCAGCACTTCTCGACCCCATGAACGCAATGGCATTGTATGTTTCTGCATCAGAGTTCTGCATTTTTTGGCCATTTTTCAGTATGCAGGTGGAACCATGACTACTGCAAACACAAGGAGTGGAACCGTGATCCTTGAAATTTTCCTGAGGATGTAGTTTTTCTCCATGTCGGAATATAGTCAAGTTTATAGTTGTTTTTCATGGTTATCCACAGGGATTGTAATGGCAAGGTCAATTTCAAATTTTGAGTTGCAGATTTCGAATCCACCCATGGAGCAAAATCTTTGAGGAATCTAGGGGGAATCTAAAAGATTCCTTGAGCCCCAGATTCTCAATTTCTTAGAATTCAGAAATTTGATAGTCGATTTTGCACTATTCGATGCCACAAATCTAGTGGTGCATTAATATTTTTCATTTTCTCATTTCATTTTTCGGCCACTTTTCTAAGTGGAGTGCAAGTGTTAGCATTTATGTGCGATCAATCATTTCCATGCGATTGATGTCGTGAGATCAATGGTCTGAACAGCTTTAGCAGTTTGACATCTGCTTCTTCAAATGACCCTTGGATGTGAGGTATATGGAGTTTATTCATGTACTTCTTTTTCTATGCATTGTGCTACACAGATCCCTATTGGATGTTGATGAGGGATCTTGTTTATTACTTGTTTTCATGATTCCTGCTTGATGTGACACAGAATCGTCTATGTGATGTACTTGTTGTCATGATTCGCCATGTTCTGTTTTGAGATCCCTTTGTTGGATGTTGATGGGATGCTCATGTTGTCGTCATGCATGTTTTGCATTGAGATCCCCTTTATGCCATGTTGGTGGAATGCTCATCATGCATGAGTTTATGTCATACTGATAGGATTCCTTTTGACTGAGAGTTCCTGTAGCGGAACCTCTCTTGGAGCCACTCCTCCGTGAGGGCATTTTCCTTATATGATTGCGATATCATCTCTTATGTACATCATCACTATTGACAACACTTAATGCAGCGGCCTACACCATCTTAACACTAGGACCCGGAGATGTAGTCCCTCCTGGACGAACTCCGTTATCAACGACTTATGTTTTCATGTGTTGATGATTGACATGTTCCTCTTCTTTACAACATGCAGGTGCATTCACTTATGTTCTTTTAAAAATGCAATTTAACACATCATGAAAGAAAAAGGTCTTGGAAGGGTCCTTTGTCACACCCAAACCTGGAAGGGTAACCAATATGGTGAGATATTGACTCAATAATAGAGCGACTATGCTAATGATGTGGTTCTAAATCCAGGAAAAGACAAAATGTAAGAGTATGACTCAAACAAGTTCCATTTTCAAGGGAGTCACAACAACCATGATAAAATGAAGAGAAATAGGCTCTTCCACCCTTTTACCTTTTTTTATAGATGATCCCTTTCAAATTTTAATGCCCGTGAAAGAGAATACAAGTGACTTTGATAGTGTCTTTTTAATTTAGTCTTGATGAGAATGAAAAATAGTTAAAAGAATACTCAAATCAATGTCTTTTTCATGACTTTCATAGTGAGGTCGAAAAAGAAATAAAAGTACACTCATGTCTTTCTTATGGTTTAACGAACATGAGAATAGGGAAGAGCTTGCTCGCTGACTTTACTCTTGACTAACAAGTAGGAAAGAATGGAAATAATTTGACATCTTCAAGTGATATTATGAGCATGAAAAAAGTGCAAAAGAAGCTTGGGATTTTCATTGTTTAATGAGTGTGAAAATAAGACCAAAATAAAGCTAATTCTAGATAGACAAGTGATATCATTGTATGGATTTAGTTCTGATGCTAACAAAATTTACCTAAGAAAAGCAAGATAAAATGGCAAAGTGTATGGATATGGAAATCTACTCATCGCAATGATCTCTCTAAAAGGGTGAGAGAGGTTGCAAGATGGAGGTAAGGTTAATGTGAAGGAAAGAGATTTAGCATGGCTACAAAGGTGGGAAGTGTGATGAAGGCAAGCAATGTTATGATAAAATGTATCAAGACATTGAATATCATAGGCATAGGTGACCAAAAATTAAAAATAAAAAGAGTGGGGATCCCCCTGTAAAGGTTATAGATGGCTAGAAATAAAATACAAAGAGAGGCATGAGGCTCACTTTTGATATCATGGTGGGCTCTAAAGAGGACCAGTAGACCTACAAATGAATGTAGCATGGGCACCGAGGCATAAATTGAGTGCTAATCTAGGGCACCCATGAAGGGTAGGTTTTACCACACAAATCACGATGTGCAAAAAGGCATGGTTAATGTTGCAACCTAATAGGGTGAGACCTAAGGCACATTGAAATGATATGGGAAAGATAAAAAATGTAGTGGAAATATTGATGTGAATCCTAACCCAAATGTTATTTTGAAAAGTATACCTCAAGTCATAATGAAATGTGATACAAACTTCATGTTCTTTTCCAATAGAGAACCAAAAAATCCTTACATAACCATTAGTAGCATGATAATATAGTGAAAATACATTAAAAATACCCCCAAGAATGAAATCTAGGACAAAAATACATTAAAAATACCCCCAAGAATGAATTTGAATATATTAATATTTTTTTATATTTACAATAAAAGTATATTACAATGTTTTTCCTTTTTTCGAAAAGTTTACATTGGTTAAATTGGTCTCTAATCATTAAATCTCTCATTTTTGAACATTTATTTTAGCTCTAATCATTTAATTTTTTACAAACAAACAAAAATATTGGCCATAGCTCTTTGTTACACCTCTTGCATTATCCTTGATCTGAATATGTAAACTTGAAGAGTTTTAGCAATTTGCAAGTGAAAATTATGTGTTTTGGGTAGAGGATCAATTTACTAAACACGTAAAACAAGTGAACTTAAAGAATATTTACATCCAAATAGAGACAAAATAAGTATATCTGAAACACATAACATAGAACATGATAAAAGACTTCACCCCTTTCCTGGGCTACATCTCCTGGTCCAGCTTCCAATGCAGGGCCTCTTTCATTAAGTGATCATAAGTGAGTTTACATGATTTACATTATTCAAACAACAAAAATAATGTCTTCAATGGATTTAGCACTGTCAAAAACCCCCATTTG